>CP097506.1:36841957-36985957 GCA_023547065.1 Musa troglodytarum | reverse complement strand
TGAATTCAACACAATAAATTTAGCTTCAGAGTTGATGTTAGAGAATAAGATGTTAAATAGGTATCAAAGATATCGATGAAGTATACATAATTAAAAACATGATATCAAGAACCTAAATAAGCATTTTAACTTGTAAAGCATGGAAAATGCATATAACTTTCAACATTTGGCAATACACATATTATTTCTCCCCCTTTGTCATCAACAAAAAGGAAACGAGGGATTCATATGTAACACTAAAGGATGGCCGAAAAATATGAAAAAGGAAATCAATCAGAAAGTCAAAAATCATGTCACAGTGGCCAAGTAGATGTAATGAAGATAACACAACATATATGTCAAGATGTAATGAAGATAATACAACATATATGTCAAGATGTAATGAAGATAAGTCAACATACAACACAAGTTTACATCGTTCAAAAAGAAAGGACAGCAAGCTACTCCTCAGGAGGAATGCCAAGATGCCTATACATATGATCGATCTTTAGGTTCATCTTCCGCATTTCCTTCAAAATTTCAATTTGCTGTAGTTTTACTTCATTTAACTCTCTCATGATCGGATCGTCGGAAGATGGAGCGTAAAATGTCACCGATGTAGCCGCAATAAAAGGATCGGGAGGAGGAGATTCATTTCCCCTAAGGACTGGTGTTTCAGGATGGTCTACTGGTGGGGGAGGTATATCACATCTCCTAGGTTGTCTAACCCCTATACCATGCTCGAATGTACACCGAAGTCACCTAAGTAGTTTAACGTCAATGATATTAAATCTGTCCACTTGTATTGCTTCTTCATTTGGTGGAATGCAAATATTATGGGTATGCAATAGTTTAGTTATTAAACCTCCCCCTTTTTGAT
Source organism: Musa troglodytarum (assembly GCA_023547065.1). Lineage (NCBI taxonomy): Eukaryota > Viridiplantae > Streptophyta > Magnoliopsida > Zingiberales > Musaceae > Musa > Musa troglodytarum. The sequence goes on along the minus strand of CP097506.1, from coordinate 36,985,098 downwards.
GATGACAATCAATTGGTGATGGAGTTACTCTTAACTCCCCCTATCTATATGCCATAAAGAAAGAATTGCTTGAATTCAATTTTTGAATTCAACACAATAAATTTAGCTTCAGAGTTGATGTTGGACAATAAGATGTTAAATAGGTATCAAAGATATCGATGAAGTATACATAATTAAAAACATGATATCAAGAACCTAAATAAGCATTTTAACTTGTAAAGCATGGAAAATGCATATAACTTTCAACATTTGACAATACACATATTATTTCTCCCCCTTTGTCATCAACAAAAGGAAACGAGGGATTCATATGTAACACTAAAGGATGGTCGAAAAATATGAAAAGGAAATCAATCGTAAAGTCAAAAATCATGTCACAAAGGCCAAGTAGATGTAATGAAGATAACACAACATATATGTCAAGATGTAATGAAGATAATACAACATATATGTCAAGATGTAATGAAGATAAGTCAACATACAACACAAGTTTACATCGTTCAAAAAGAAAGGACAGCAAGCTACTCCTCAGGAGGAATGCCAAGATGCCTATACATATGATCGATCTTTAGGTTCATCTTCCGCATTTCCTTCAAAATTTCAATTTGCTGTAGTTTTACTTCATTTAACTCTCTCATGATCGGATCGTCAGAAGATGGAGCAGAAAATGTCACTGATGTAGCTGCAATAAAAGGATCAGGAGGAGGAGATTCATTTCCCCTAAGGACTGGTGTTTCAGGATGGTCTACTGGTGGGGGAGGTATATCACATCTCCTAGGTTGTCTAACCCCTATACCATGCTCGAATGTACACCGAAGTCACCTAAGTAGTTTAACGTCAATGATATTAAATCTGTCCACTTGTATTGCTTCTTCATTTGGTGGAATGCAAATATTATGGGCATGCAATAGTTTAGTTATTAAACCTCCATAAGGTAACATTGATCCTTTAGAGAGGACCTCTATCATGTGTCTTGAATTAGGTAACCAAAACAAAAATGTTGTCATGATCCAATATAAGGTACCTAACTCGTGAAACTCATCTCATCATGATGAAACTGTTTAGGAATGATAATGCTTATAAGAATGTGATGCAAAATCTTAGAGTTAAAAGGTAGTAAATGTTCACAACTCTTGGGGATTATACCTAAATTTGGGTTTGCAAACAGTTTCTAAAGCTTCAGAGTGGGTGGCACCAACTGTGTCCATATCCCATTTTCCTCTAAAATAGCATCCTAGTTCTTTTCAACAATTCCAATTAATGAGCATATAGTATTATCACATATTTGGATCTCATTACCTAGAAGATAAGTTGACAAGCCATCATCACTCACAGTTAAATTAGCATAGAATAATTTAACTAAGCGTGGATAAACATGTTCAATAATTTGCAAAATGGGTAAGGCTTCTAAGTCTGCAATCCACATGATAGGTTCTAGGTTCCCTAATTGATTCAAATCAACATATTTTCCTTTATGAATGGGTCTAGAACCAAGTTCAGAAAATTTAAGGGAAGCCTCTTGTGATCTAAACAAGGATTGGTCAAATGAATCTACCTCCATCCTTTTTCCTTTGTCTCTTGATGTTCTTCTAGGAGCCATTTCTATCTAGGATTGATCAATAATCAATTGAAGAAAGGAATTAATTTTGACAAGAAAAGGAAAGAGAAATAATTCTGTTTTTACCTTAGATTGTTCCTTTGAGATGTAGGAAGCTTGAATCAAAGTAAGATCTCCTTCTTAGGCTTCTAGAGGCAAGAAATGATACCAAAATGATGCTTGGGAGAGTTTAGAGGAGTGTAGAGAAGTGAGGAAGAGAGTTCGGGCGGTTCTACCATCGGCCCTAACTCACCCTGTATAAAGGGTGTTGGGCATTACTCAGCCAGCGGTTCCATGCACGATGACTACTGTGTTTCCCACCACAGCGAGCATTTCAATTTTTTTATTTTAAAAACAAAGGGTCTTAGAGATGGGATGAAGTCAAAGAGAATCAGAATGTGTGGAATCAAATCCAAAAAACCATAATTAGAATGTGTGAAATCAAATTGATGAAAACCATAATATGTAGAATCAAATCGATGAAAACCACAATGTCAAGGAAAGATATCATCAAATAGAGCTTACTCATTTGGACAGTTCAACATGCCTAATTCCCTTTTAATAAAATCAAATTGTTCCTCATTTAAAGGTTTCAAAAATGTCCGCTAATTGATGATTTGTATCAACAAATTCAAGTGTGACATCTCTACTACTTACATGATCACGTATAAAATGATGCCTAATGTCAATGTGCTTAGTTCGAGAGTGTTGAATCGGATTTTTAGTTAGACAAATAGCACTAGTGTTATCACATTTTATAGGAATATTTTTTAAGTAGATTCCATAGTCTTCTAGTGTATTTTTCATCCAGATAACCTATGCACAGCATGCACTTGCAGCTATGTATTCAGCTTCTGTCGTAGACAGTGCAACCAAATTTTGTTTCTTGGAAGTCCAAGAAACAAGTGCATGTCCTAGAAATTGGCATGTTCCGGATGTGCTTTTTCTATCTAATTTACATCCACCAAAGTCCGTATCAGCATAAGCTTTCAAATTAAAATTGTCAGATCTTGGATACCATAATCCAAGATTAGGGGTCCCTTTAAGGTATCTAAGAATCCTCTTGACAGCTTTCAAGTGAGATAGTTTAGGATTAGCTTGGAATCTTGCACATAGCCCTACACTGAACATGATGTCGTGCAGTTGCAGTGAGATAAAGCAAGCTACCTATCATGCCCCTATAAGTTTTTTGATCAAAACTTTCTCCATTTTCATCCATATCTAATTTAATGGAGGTGCTCATAGGAGTGCTCATATCTTTTGATCCATCCATGTTAAATCGTTTTAACAAATCCAATGTGTATTTTGATTGATTTAGAAATATACCATCACTTAGTTGCTTGATTTGTAGTCCTAAAAGAAATTTAGTTCTCCCATTAGGCTCATCTCAAATTCATCACTCATATCCTTAGTAAATAATTCACATAGTGATTTATTACAAGACCCAAAAATAATATCATCAACATAAATTTGAACAATAAGAAAATCATTTTCAAAATGTTTAATAAACAATGTAGTATCAACCTTGCCTTTAGTGAAATTAATTTGAAATTAAAAAAGAACTAAGCCTCTCATACCAAGCCCTAGGGGCTTGTTTTAGACCATATAGAGCCTTAGTTAGCTTAAACACGTGGTTAGGAAATAGAGAGTTTTCAAATCCGGGTGGTTGTTCAACATACACTTCTTCGGAAATAAAACCATTTAAGAATGCACTTTTGACATCCATTTGAAATAATTTGAAATCTTTACTACTAGCATAGGCAAGGAGCATCCTAATGGCTTCCAATCTTGCCACGGAGCGAAGGTATCTTCATAATCGATACCTTCTTCTTGGTTGAAACCTTTGGCCACTAGTCTAGCCTTGTTTCTAACCACGATACCGTATTCATCTTGCTTGTTTCTAAAGACCCACTTAGTACCAATAACTAAGTGGTCATTAGGTCTAGGAACAAGCTTCCAAACCTCATTCCTCTCAAATTGATTCAATTCTTCTTCCATTGCGATAACCCATGAATCATCTTTCAGGGCATCAACAATGCATTTTGGCTCAACTTGAGAAAGAAAAGTGGCATGGGCACAAAAATTTTTGAAAGAAGAGCGAGTTTGAACCCCTTTCGATGCATCTCCTATAATGAACTCCTTGGGATGAGCATCTATATACTTCCATGCCTTAGGTAAGGAAGTTTGGGAAGAAGATGCATCCAAGTTATCATTTTGAGGAGATATTCAAATTCAAATTATCAAGACCAAAATCATCATCAAAATCTTTCTTCTTAAATTCAGAAATTTCATTAAAAACCACATGAATAGATTCTTCTATAAGTAAGGTTCTTTTGTTGAAAACACGAAAAGCCTTAGAAATCAAGAATAACCAAGAAATATGCCTTCATTGGATTTTGCATCGAATTTTCCTAAAACATCCTTTTCATTTAAAATAAAGCATTTACAACCAAAAACTTTAAAATAAGAAACATTGGGTTTTTCACCATTCCATAATTCATATGGAGTTTTAGATAGGGATGGTCTCACTAGAACTCTATTTATAACATAGCAAGCCGTATTTACGGCCCAAAAATATTTTGGTAAATTATATTCATTTAACATGGTTCTAGCCATTTCTTGCAAACTTCTATTTTTCCTTTCCACTACTCCATTTTGTTGTGGATTTCTTGGAGTAGAGAAGTTGTGATTGTATCCGTTTATTTTACAAAAATTTTGGAAGTCATGATTTTGAAATTCACCTCCATGATCACTTCGAATTGATAAAATCATAATGCCTTTTTCATTTTGAGTGAGTTTACAAAATTTAGAGAAACATTTGAAACAATCACTTTTATGAGCCAAGAAATAGGTCCAGGTGTATCTACTATAGTCATCCACTTACAAAGGCATATTTGCTACCTCCTAGGCTTGTTATGTCAATTGGTCCAAATAAGTCCAAATGGATCAATTGTAATGGTCTAGTGGTGCTAATTTGATTTTTGATTTGAAACTTATCTTTATTTGTTTTCCTAGTTGACATGCATCACATACCTTATCCTTAACAAATTTCATGTTTGGGATACCTCTTACTAAATCTCTAGATGAAATCTTAGAGATTAGTTTCATGCTTGCATGGCCTAGTCTCCTATGCCAAAGCCAAGCATCATCATTCAAAACGAAAAGCACATTTCATTACTTAACTTATCAATATTTATGGTGTAGACATTGTTTTGTTTTAAAGCAATCATGGATATGTTGTTGTTGGGTTTTTCAATAATGCAAACATTAGATTCAAATCTAACAACATAACCTTTATTACATAGTTGACTAATACTTAAAAGATTATGTTTTAAACCATCAACTAGTAACACATCATCAATTGAAAAACTCGATTTGTTACCTATGGTTCCCTTGCCAATGATTTTACCCTTGTTGTCTCCGAAGGTGACATATCCTTCTTCTTTGCTAGAGAGCATAGAGAAATGAGATGGATCTCCGGTCATGTGCCTTGAGCATCCACTATCAAGATACCATTTCTTGCTCCTAGCTTGTGAGTTTGTCTACAAAGAGGATGGTTTTAGATACCCATTTGATTTTGGGTGCCTTATAAAATGATCTACTTACTTTGTAATTTATCATTGAATTGTTTATGGGTCCTTTAGGAACCCATATCAATTTTTGTGGATTAATTTTCTTGAATGGACATTTGTAGGCAACATGTCTCGTTTTACCACTAAAATTACATTTCAAATGAGGTGATACATGCAATGTAGGCCCTTTAACGAAGGTGGTGGGATTTTGGTGAGAACCTCTCACAAATCCGATACCACTTTTATTTCCTACGTGACCTTTGTTGGCAAGAATCATGTCTAAGCTCTTGCTACCAACCTTAAACTTGTTTAGGGTCTCTTTGAGTAGCAAGTTCTCCCTCTTTGTTGCATCTAAGTCTTCACACTTAGAGCATGGGGGTAGAGAAGGGTTTTGAAGACTATTGAACTTACTTTGTAATAAAGCATGCTCTTTCTTAAGCAAATTAAACTTCTTACTAATAGTTCTACATTCATCAAATAACTCATGAAAAGCCATAGAAAGTTCATCGAAAGATAATTCTTCACTAAGTAACTCACTAACCTCTTCTCCAAATGCCATTAGTGCGAAGTTTGCCTCCTCTTTGTTGCTAGCTTCTTCAACCTCGGAGTCACTTGAATCATCCCACGTGGCCTTCAAGGCTTTTTTCTTCTTGAATTGCTTCTTCTTGGCTTGAGGGCATTCATTCTTGAAGTGTCCCGGCTTCTTGCATTCGTAGCAAATCACTTGGTCCTTTTTGTGTTCAAACTTGCTTTTTGTGTCATTTTTAAATTTGTTCTTTCTTATAAATTTCTTAAACTTTCGAGTTAGAAGTGCAATGTCATTGTCACTGTCCTCATCACTTGATGTTCCTTTCAAGTGGTCTTCTTGTGAGTGCCATATCCTTCCTGTTCTTTGGAAGGGGTTCTCAAGCTCTTTATGAGCATGGCACATCATCTCGTAAGTCATTAGAGATCCAATAAGTTCTTCAAGCGAAATACTTTAAGATCCTTGGCCTCTTGAATGGCGTGACCTTTGGATCCCAACACTTTGGAAGGGATCTTAAAATTTTAGTTACCAATTCAAAATTAGAAAAACCTTTACCAAGAGCTTTAAGTCCATTGATAACATCCGTAAAGCGGGTGTACATGTCTCCAATGGACTCATTTGGTTTCATCCGAAAAAGTTCATAAGAATGCACAAGAATGTTGATTTTGGACTCTTTCACTTGGCTAGTGCCTTCATAAGTGATTTCAAGAGTGCACCAAATATCAAATGCCGATTCACAAATAGAAACCCGATTAAACTCATTCTTATCAAGCGCACAAAATAAGGCATTCATAGCCTTTGCATTGAGAGCAAAAATCTTCCTCTCGACTCATTCCATTCACTCATCGGAAGAGAAGATTTTGCAAAGCCATTTTCAACAATGTTCCAAAGTTCAAGTCCATGAAATGAGAAAAATCCTCATACGAGTCTTCCAATCGTATAATCCGACCCATTAAACATAGGCGGATGAGTAATGGAGAGACCCTCTTGCATACCGGAGTAGGCCATCTCTCTTGGGTTTTAAACCAATATGAGAGCAAACCTTGCTCTGATACCAATTGTTAGGATCTAAAAGGCACTAAGAGGGGGGGTGAATTAGTGCAGCGGATAAAATGATGGATTTTTCAGCGATTTAAAACAAGCTTCAGAAACTTCGTACGATGAAAACAACGTTTCGTTTGAAACTGATTTTTGTGTTCTAACTTTAAAGCATGCGTACAAAGATGAAGAGGAGCAAGTAAAGTAAAGATTGCAGCAAGGTAAAACTGAAATTTAAACACTCACACAATGAAGACGCAGCGATGTATAGTGGTTCGGTCAAAGTGACCTACATCCACTTCCGAAGCCTTCTCCGATGAGGCTTCCTTCTTCCACTATCAAATCCTTTGAAGGGGAAGGATCAAATACCCCTTTTACAGCCCTTTACAAGATGTTCACACTTGTACAAGATCTCTTAAGAAAAGAAGAAGGTGAACACTTAGCAAGAACAACACTTTTCAACACTCTACAAAAGCTCAAGACTTAAGAAATTTGCTCAAAAGGGTGCCCTTTCAGCTGAGAAAGGGGGGGTATTTATAGATCCAAAGTGGATTCAAATTGGGCTCCAAATTTGAAATCAATTTGGAGTTCAATGCTCACGGTCAGCGGCATTGGTGCCATCGTCTGCGTGATCGATGCTGTTGATCGACGTCTGAGCGGTCTGCCACCGCTTCAGCGGCGGTGCTACCGCTCCAATCTGTGGTCAGGCGTTTCACGGTGCCTGCGCCCAAAGCGGTTCCCACCGCTTGTTCGGCAGCATGCGTCTGATTTTCGTGATAAAGCGTTTACTCACACCGCCACGAGCGGCGGTTCCACGCGCTGGTAGTCACGAGGCTCAGCCCGAGCAGTGCCGCTGGGTGCCCTTTGCACGGCGGGTGGTTCCACGCCCCAAGCTGGGTGGTTCCAATCGCCTCACCCATTCGGACAAAGCCGAATGGGCCTTGTTTAAGTCCCAACATGGCTCAGTAGAGGCCCGGTTGGCCCCTACTGCATTTAGGCAGGATTTTTCTTAAATCCTTGCCCTACTCATGTGCAAACTACGAACCTAAAACATAACTCAACGTGATTTGATCGACGTTCAAGTTAACTTCCGCGAGCTTTACGGTGAGATTCCTAAGCCATCCGATGCTTCCTCGGATTGCTTCTAGTGGGCTCCCAAAGATACTCCGGATTGTATGGCGAGCTCAACGATTCTTCTGGCTTGCCCGAATCATCCCGGTGAGTTCCGCGAACCTTCGACGATCTTTGAGATGAACTTCCGAAAACTTCGGCAAGTCCCTGATTCGATCTTGGATGGTTCCTGCAACACTTCCGAAAAATCTCTCGGACTTCCGATGAACTCTTTGAACCCCCGACGGACTTGACCTCGGTAAATCACTTTATGTTTTTCTTCCCATTGTAGTTATTCCTGCACACTTATCTCAACAAAGTAGATTAGAATAAATATTTCACCAATTGACTTTATCATCAAAATCCGAGATTCAACAATCTCAGGATCCAATAATTTAGGGGCTTAATGGATATCCAATAAGATAGGAGGTTCAGCGGATATCTCATATCCGAACCTTTACTCATCGCAACACCTACCATATGTGTGACCCTCTAGGCCCAATATCGAGCTGGCCGTGAGTCATACTTGTCAAAACTCCTTCTGACTTAGTGAATTATTATCTCTAAAATAATTCACCCAACTCATCGAATGCGGACGTACCAGACCACTACGCCATGGCCCCCAAATGATACAGGGGAATCCAATCCTTTGGACCTTTCTATCCTCAGTTATCATATATCTATAGTCCTCATCTATCTAATATCCCAGACCCTATACCGGCATGATGCTATTAGGCCCATACGGTCTCTCATCGAAGTCTTGCTCTTGTCGGATTTCTCCTGAGAACTCTTTCTCTCAATCCGAATAACCTTAGCCAAGGATTTGTTCGAGCAAGAACACATGGGATATTCCTCTCATGATACCGAGCGGATGATCCTCTATTGATACTCAATAGCCCTCGTAAGGTTGGCTATCACTCCCAATGACCGGCTGTACTAGATCTGGAACTTTCTAAACCTATAAGTCCGATATCAAAGAGTGGAGTACTCATACAGGACATCCTTGGTGTCTCAAGTTTAAGGACTAGATACACTACTAGGACTATGGAATCATTATCTGATGTGAGGTATCAATAACCATCCAACATTCCGTAGGCGGATCAATTAGTGAACTCATTCCCCAATGAGCATCTGCACTGTACATTTAGTGTCCCCACATGAGTAGCTATGAGACCAGCTACCTCCATCATATGAACGGGTATACAGCACACCAGTCTATCCGGTTATCTCGATGTCCTTCTCGAGTAACCTATGACCAGGATAATTTAGGGTCTGTGTTTAAAGGTGAATCAGTCTCATTATCATGATCTCATCATGATCTGATTCCCATTGCACAGATCCAAGGACATCACAGTATATGTAACACGCAAGATAAAGTGATAAAATGCCTAATAATAAGCAAAGAGATAAAGTGCATATCAAGTCACAAATGCCATCACTCATGTGATTGGCTTGTAGGGCACATATGACTAGCACAATCTCCCACTTGATCTAAAGCCAATCACCTGCGTGTATAATCCCCATTAGACCCCTGTGACGCTTAAAGATAATCTGAGACAATGACTTCGTTAGTGGATTTATAATGTTATCTTCGGATGAAACTCTTTCCACTACTACATCTCTTCAGGCGATAATCTCTTTTATCAAGTGGAACCTCCTCAGAATGTGCTTTTTCTTCTGATGACACATGGGTTCCTTCGTTTGAGCTATCGCCTTATTGTTGTCATAATATAAGGGAATCAGCTCCTTGCTGCTTGGCATGACTCGTAGATCTGCGATGAACTTTTTCATCTAGACTCCCTTATTTATTGCCTCTACTGTAGTAATGTACTCTGCCTTTGTGGGTGAGTCAGTAGTAGTGTCTTGCTAAGAACTCTTACAGCAATATATTCTACCCCTCCATTCAGGGTGAACACATACCCCGAATTAAACTTGCTATTATCGACATCGGACTAGAAGTTTGAGTCCGTGTAGCCCTCAATTTTGAGGTTACTATCTTCATATATCAGTAAAAGATCCTTAATCCTTCTCAAATACTTAAGGATAGACTTTATTGCTTTCTAGTGCTTCAAGTATAGATCTGCTTGATACTTGCTCGTGACACTCAAAGCATGCGCTATATCAGGCCTGGTACATAGCATAGCATATATGATAGACCCTATCACTGAGGCATAGGGTATCCTGTCCATGTGTGCCCTTTCTTTAGGAGTCTTTGGGGATATACTCTTAAAAAGTGATATACCATGTCTCATTGGTATGAGACCTCTCTTGGAATTTTTCATTCCAAACCTTTTGACAATGGTGTATATGTACTTGGACTAGGATAAGCCAAGCATCCTCTTTGATCTATTTCTATAGATCCGAATCCCCAATATGCAGGATGCTTCCACTAAGTCCTTCATGGAGAAGTGTTTAGATATCTAAGCCTTTACTATAGAGAGCATTCCTACATCATTCCCAATGATTAGGATGTCATCCATATATAGCACCAAAAAGGTGATAGCGCTCCCACTTACCTTCCTATATACAAGGCTCATCTTCGTCCTAACGGTCATAAGATCCTCGCCTCATCAAATCTTATATTCTAACTTTGGGAAGCTTATTTAAATCTACAAATGGACCTAAGCCACCTGCATACCTTATCTCGGACTATCCCTAGACATGAATCCCTCAGTGTGTATTATATACACCTCCTCCTCGAGGTTGCCATTGAGAAATATGATTTTACGTCCATTTGTCAGATCTCATAATCATAGTGTACTACAATAGCTAATAGAATTCAAATGGATTTTAGCATGACTATGGGTGAGAAAGTTTCATCATAGTCAACACCTTGCCTTTGAGGATACCCCTTAGCCACTAGCCTTATTTTATAGGTCTCTACCTTTTCATATACTTCAATCTTCTTTTTGAAGATCCACTTGCAGCCAATGGGTACAATACCTTTATCTGCATTAACTAAGTTCCAAACATTATTAGAGTACATTGAATCCATTTCTAAATTTATGACTTCTTACCATTTCCCAGAGTCTATACTCATAATTGCCTCCTTGTAGGTCTGAGGGTCAATATCCTCAACATCCTCTCTTTTGATATGTCCCACATATCTCTCAGGAGGATGAGATACTCTATCGGACTCACGTAAAGTTGGAACTTGTGTGTTAGGTACCTAAACAGTTTTAAATGTGGAATGGTGCTTGAGCTAGGTTCTCCAATCTCACTCAACTCTATCATGCTCCCACTATCCTGTACTCAAGAATGTGTTCCTTCTCAATGAATACTGCTCTTTTAGCTATAAAGACCTTTTGATCCTCAGGATGATAGAAATAATGCTCACAAGTTTCTTTGAGGTATCCCATGAACTTGCACTATTCTATCTTGGATTCCAACTTGTCAGGGTTGTATCTCTTGACGTGGGCAAGACACCCTTAAATCTTAACAACCTTAAGATCGAGCTTCTTCGCATCCCATATCTCATATGAAGTAGACAGTACTAACTTAGTTAGAATTTTGTTCAGAAGGTAAGCTGTGGTCTCTAGGGCATATCTCCAGAATGAGATGGGTAGGTCGACGAAACTTATCATAGAACGCACTATGCCTAACAGTGTGCGATTCCTCCTTTCTGATACATCATTGAGTTGTGGTATATAAGGAGGTGTCCACTGAGATAAAATCCCATTGTCTTTGAGGAACTGGGTGAATTATGTACTTAAGTACTCACCTCCTCGATCTGATTGAAGGGTTTTGATACTCTTTCCAGTCTGGTTCTCTACTTCATTCTTATATTCCCTGAATTTCTCAAAGGCCTCGGACTTGTACTTTATCAAGTACACATGTCCATATCTTAGGAAATCATCAGTGAAAGTAATGAAGTAGGAGTAACCACCTATGGCATGAGTTGACATGGAACTATATACATTACTATGTATAAGTTCCAACAACTTAGTAGCTCTCTCTCAATTCTACTAAATGGAGAGTTGGTCATTTTTCCACGAAGGCAAGGTTCACAAGTTGCATATGACTCATAGTCGAATGGATCTAGATACTCATTCGTTAGTATCTTTTGAATCCTTCCCTCATGAATGCGACCTAGCCTACAATGCCACAAATATGCATTGTTCATCTCTTCTTATTTCCTCTTAGACTCACTTACACTCATGATATGTGGAGCTATGTCTAGCATAAATAAACCATTATGCAACATTCCTCTCATGATGATCTCATCATCTAATGATATTGAACAATCATTATTTTTAAAAACTAATTTATATCCACTAACTGTCAAACATGAAATAAAAATAATATTTTTAATAATAAAAGGAACATAATAGCATGCATCTAATCTAATAATAACTCTACCAGGCAGATGTAGGGTGACCTTGTCGATAACTACTACAGTAACTTTTACTCCATTACCCATCTTTAGGTCTATCTCGCCTCTCTTCAATCTCCTAAGTCTTGCCAGAATCTGTAATGAATTACAGATATAATAAGTACTCTCGGAATCTAATACCCATGTGTTATCATAAGATTCTAACAAATAGAGACTAATCATGAATGTACCTGAAGCTTCTCCAAGCTTTTATTTCGCCCTCTCTGCAAGGTACTCTTTGCAGTTTCTCTTCCAGTGCCCATCTTTGTCGTAGTGGAAGCACTGGCCTTTGTCCTTTGTTGGGTCTTTCTTAGCAAACTTTTTTTTTACTCGGTTTGCCCTTGCCTTTGCCCTTCTTAAGGGACTTCTCAGCCTTCCTTTTCTTTCTGGTCTCACCAACATAGAGAACTGGCTTCTCTTTTTTGATGGTGCTCTTTGCTTCTCTCAACATATTTAGGAGCTTTGGGAGGGTCACCTCAAACTTGTTCATATTAAAATTCATTATGAACTAAGAAAAAGAATCTGGTAGGGACTAAAGCACAAGATCTACACACAGGTTATCCTCTAGGACCATTCCTAGACCTGTGAATTTCTCTATCCACTCAATCATCATAAGGACATGGTTCTGAACTAGTGTCCCCTCAGTCATCCTAGCACAGAAGAGACTTTTCAATATCTCATATTGCTGAGTTCTTTCTTATTCCTCAAACAGTTTACGGAGATGCAAGAGTATGAAATTGACATCTATATTTTTATGCTGTCTTTGTAACTCAGGAGTCATAGAGGTCAACATATAACATTGAGCAAGAGTGGAATCATCTATGTACTTCACATAACGAGCGATCTCATCCTCGCTTGCCCCTTCATCGGGCATAAGGATCACTGTATCAAGGACGTATGCGATTTTCTCTATCGTGAGAATGATTCCCAGATTGCGAAGCCAATCTATATAATTTGGACCAATGAGGCAGTTGGCATTAAGTATGCTACATAAATGATTTGAAAGCGATATTTTTTTGAAATTAAAGATCTAGTAGAAATAAATAATTTACAGACTTTGTAAAAATTAAACAATTAAGATAATAACTTCTATCTTAATCTACTCCTACTAATTTTTTGTGAGACACGTAACTCCCTCCAGAATATAAATCGGAGACCCCTAATGGATCTCTAGAAGGGATCAGGATCCAATCGATATCTTAACATAACCTCAGGGGACTCGACCAATCACATTAAGCCCGTAAAGGTAGGCAACCCTTGTCAATCATAACTCCTTGTGATTCTCGTCCTGTTCGGCCTTCGAACCACCATGGCCTCGAGGGACTCGACCAACCATGATGTTCGGTTAAGTCATCACCATCGTTACAAGATGAGTCTGATTCGATGATATACCCTTGAGGGACTCGATCAAGGATACCATATCCTCAGATCACCGATGATATCTCTATGTCATAGATAAGATAATGAATCGCGATATAGGTGAGTCTCGAGAGACTCGACCAACTCAACATACACCGAGAATCGATTCCTACCTATAACGACAGAAGGCCATGTGGGTCAATCTAATTACCTCACGTTTACTGACTTAATATTATTAATAGAGGAGATTTTTGATTCGGTCTCCTAATATGAAATGTCACACACATACATATTTAATATATATCTACATCACATGCAAATATATATGTATCTAGTAGGTGTATATATAATCACACATCACATAAGCAATCACACCAGATGATCATGGACCACATCCTAATATGATCAAGCCCGAGCCAGTGGGCTTAATTACTCACATCAAGATCTATGTATGCAATGGTGTATCCCTATGCCTTGTGATCATCCATCTCTCCTCGTCGGTTCCGTTAGTATTTCGACGCATCTCCGTACATCGTGATTATCCGTTTCATCCTCGTGGGTCCCGCTATCACTCCCACGCTCTGGCCGCGCCTCTTTATGTGATTACAACTTAATTACAGGCACACAGGCCTGACAATAAATGAGAAAAAAATTAGAGGCTCGCAGGCCCCAATAATAATAATAATCACATGTACACACACATCACACGGTCTATGATCATCCGTCTACATCATACATCATATGTTCACATCATCATCATATAGGATTACTAGATAAAAATAATTATAATTAATTAAACTATTTAATTAATTATTTTATTGCCCTCTAGCTTTACCCTATCATAGGGTATCCTTATATGGTAGGAAGTCCCTTAGTGGCTAGGAAATCTGAGCCACCAAGGACTCCCTTGTGGCCAGGAATCCTAGGCCACTGGGCTGCCTTGCATGGCTAGGAAACCCTAGCCATCAAGGAGTCCCTTACAGCCAAGAAACCCTAGCTACAGGGCAGCCTTGGGTGGCCAAGAAACCTGGTCGCTAGCTTGCCCCATGCGGCCAGGAGTCCTAGCCGCTAGGGCAACCCCTGCGGCCAGGAAACCCTAGCCGCTAGGGGTGCCCCTTGCAGCTAGGAAACCTAGCTGCAGGGGCTGCCATGCAGCAGGTTGAGAGCAGCCTTGCTACTCTCATTCCTGCTGCTTTTGGCCAGGCCAAGAGCAGCAAGAAAAGCTCTCGGCTAAGGCTACAAGCAGCCTTTGACCAATCTAAAGGGGTAGCAACCATTACTGCCCTTTCTTCCTCTTTTATACCAACATATTTGGCATCAAAAGCCTCTGCAAAACACTTTATAATAGAGAAAAAATCAGCATAGATTTAACATCTATGATAAAAAAATTGCTACAATTGCACAAAATGATTCTTATGCGATTAAACATAACACACATAGTTTAAAAGTTAATCTTTTGCACGAGCAACCTGGCTCTGATACCACTGTTGAGAAATCTATGGTGATATCATATGCGTAGTGGAAGAATAGAAATAAAAATTATAGATTTCCTATAGAAAAAGTGGTTCTTATCATCATATAAAAGTTGGTGTGCAAAAATCCACAAAATCGAAAACTGCATGTAAGAAAATTACCTAGGGATATTGTATATCCTTGAATTCCTACAAATATATAGGACTAGATGAAAGAGTTTAAATGTCCTATTCTCTAGCGATAATCCATATGGTAGGGGCTACAACAACGCTCCTCAAATTGCTGCCAAAATTTTCTTGCAGTGCACACTACGTGATCAAGAGGGGCCAGCCCTTCTTCTGCTGTCCACACACCCCAATCTAGGGCTACTGGCTGAGGAGGAGAGGGGAGGAGAATAGGAGGTGGTTGTCAAAAAAACCATAGCCTATGAGCCTTTGGTTTCTCTTATTTATAGAGGTCCTTGTCAACTTAACCTTATTAGATCTTACCTTGTTGGGTATTCGATCTCCATCCAATTATTCAAGCCTCTTGGATTAGTAGGTCTCTACCAAATAATCTCTTATTAGCTCTTATTGGATCTCATCTTAGGATCCAATAATTTAGGGGCTTAACGGATATTCAATAAGATAGGGGCTCCGATAGATATCTCATATCCGAACCTCTCGTCACGGACCTACTATATGTATGTGATCCTCTAGGCCTAATATCGAGCTAGCCATAAGTCATACTTGTCAGAACTCTTTCTAACTCAGTGAATTATTATCTCCATAATAATTCACTTGACTCATCGATTATGAACGTACTAGGCCACTACGTCGCAGTCCCTAGACGATACAAGGGAATCCAATCCTTTAGACCTATCCATCCTTAGTTACTATATACCTATAGTCTCTCAACCATCTAATATCCCAAAGATCCTATACTGGGCACGGTACTGTCAGGCTCATGCGGTCTCTCCTCGAGTCTCGCTCTAATCAAATTCTCCTAGAGAACTCTTTCTCTCTCAATCCGAACAACATTGGCCAAGGATTTATTTAAGCAAGAATACATAGGATATTCCTCTCATGATACCGAGAATAGATGATCCTCTATTGATACTCAATAGCCCTTGTAAGGTTGGATACCACTCTCAATAACTGGTTGTACTAGATCTGGAGCTGCCAAACCTATAAGTCCGGTATCAAAGAGTGGAGTACTTATACAGGACATCCTTGGTGTCTCATGTCTAAGAACCAGATATACTATTAGGACTACAAAATCATTGTTTAATAATAAGGTACCATCAACCATCCGATTCTATGGGTGATCAATCAATGAACTCATTCTCCTATGAGCACTTGTACTGTATCCTTAGTGTCCTCGCACGAGCAGCTATGAGACCAACCGCTCCATCACATGGACGGATATATAATACACCAGTCTATCCGGTTATCTCGATGTCATTCTTGATTAACCTATGATCAGGATTATTTAGGATTCATATTTAAAGGTGAATCGATCTTATTATCGTAATCTCATCATGATCCGACTCTTATTGCATAGATCCATAGATATCATAATATATACAGCACACAAGATAAAGTGATAAAATACTAAATAATAATAAGAAAAAAGAGTACACGTCAAGTCACACGTGCCATCACTCACGTGATTGGCTTATAGGGCACATATGACTAGCATCTTCTTCCCTCAAGACCATCGACTTTCGCTACCGATCTTCTTTTCAATAGGTGAAGATTAACTACCCTTGTTACAACTCTTTCTCCTTTTCATAAGCTTAGGAGAGAACCTTCACACATCTCTTTTACAAGAAAACCTCACACTTCCCTTAGAATGACCTCTAAACTCAAGAAGGAAGAGACTCAACACTTTTTAAGAGTCTACATACTTTAAAACATAAGTTTTTATGCTTTTACTAAATAAGCATGAGTGGGATAATTATAGACCTTAAATGACTTAAAAAATGAAGCAAAAAAATTTAAATTTTTAGGTTTTCAAGGTTCTAATAGTGTTACCTACTTCGCTAGGCTATACTCCTGCTATACAGAGCTTGGGAACCTAGGCTCTAGTGGTACCACTACCTACTTGGGCTGTACTACCATTGACACTAGCGATACTACCATCGAGATTTCTACAAAAGCACAATCCATGTTTTTTAACTCTTAGGTGGTACCATCGCTTGGATCTAGCAGGACCACCGCCTAGCCCAACCCCAAGTCATTGAATTGATATTCCAATAGGTCCAATTCAATCATAGTTCAAGTTCAATAGGCTCCTAATCAAGTTGGTATAGTTACACTATAATACCAACTCAATTAGACTTTAAGCGACTTCAATCAGGATTTAACAATTATAATCATGAAGCCTTGACGCGTTGCTCGGTATGTCATCTGTTCATCCGGTACTTCTTCCGAACCTTCAATGCATTGTCCTTTCCTTCAGCATATTACTTGATCCAATGATATGTTGACCTCTCACAACATCTGATCTTCTTGGTGTAATACCTGATCCTTATGATTCGATGCCCAATCTCTGACATGATGCTCTTCACCAACGCCCCGATTCTCCTACTTCAACAATTCAAGTCCATGATCAAGTTTCTCTTGCATCACTTATCTCAAATACTTATTAGTCTATAAACTCATTAATTGATTTCATAATCAAAATTTGGGATTCAACAATCTCCTCCTTTTGATGATGATAACCAATTGATGGTGGAGTTTTAACTAAACTCCCCCTATCTATATGTCATTTTAAAATAAACTTAAATTTAAAAAATGATAACCTTTCAATACAACTCTTTGAATTCAAGTTTAAATAATTTTTAATAAAAAATCATAGTTACTGTTACTATAAAGGTCATATGTATAATTTCAGTTTTCATTGTAGGGATCAAAATAATCATTGCGCACTTCATATACATAGTTAAAATATCATTGCATACATCATATGCATAATTCTAAATCATCATAATATCAAAGTAATAATTGCATACATTATAATTTTAAATCATCATAAGTTAAGACTACTAGTCATAGGTGCCATACAAGTCAATCATGTGAATGATAGTATGTGTGACATGATATACACTCTTTTTATTTATTATTATTTATTATTATTTTATCACTTAATCTTATGTGTTGTATATATTGTGATATCTATGGATGCATACAATGGGAATCGATCGTAATAATGAGACCAATTCGCTTTTAAACATATACCATAAATAATCTTGATCATAGATTACTCGAGAGGGATATCAAGATAATTGGACAAATTAGTGTGTTGCATACTTATCCATATGATAGAGGTGGCTAGTCTCATATCTGCTCTTGTGGGGACACTAAGGATACAGTGCAAGTGCTCATTGAAGAATGAGTTCACTGATTGATCTGCTCACAGAATACTAGATGGTTGATGATACCTTATTGTTAGACAACGACTTCGTAGTCCCAGTAGTATATCTGGTCCTTAGACTTGAGACACTAAGAATATTCTATATAAGTACTCCACTCTTTAATACCTAACTTATAGGTCAGAAAGTTCCAGATCTAGCACAACCAATCATCAGGAGTGACGGTCAACTTTACGAGGGCAATTGAGTGTCGATAGAGGATCATCTACTCTCAGTGTCATGAGAGGAATATCCCATATGTTCTTGCTTAGATAAATCCCTAGCTAGGGTCACTTGGATCGAGAGAGAAAGAGTTCTCCTAGAGAATCCGATTAGAGCGAGACTCGAATAGAAACTATATGAGCTTGATAGCACCATGCCCGATATACGGTCTTTGAGATATTAGATGGATGAGAGACTATAGGTATATGATAACGAAGGATAGATAAGTCCAAAGGATTGGATTCCCTTGTATCGTCTAGGGATTATATGTTAGGATCGGACAATCACTAAGAGGGGGGGGGTGAATTAGTGCAGCGGATTAAAATGTAAGTTTGAAACCGATTTTGGTAAAATGGTTAGTTCGTATGAAAACTTCGATCCGACGAAAGATGACTTGGTTGAAGTTGCTTGAGTAAAGGTAAAGAAAAACTGAATGGTTTGCAGCCAAGTAAAAAGATGAAATAGAAATTTAAACACTCACACATTCAAGAACGCTACGATGTATAGTGATTCGGTCAAAGTGACCTACATCCACTTCCGAAGCCTTCTCCGATGAGGCTCCCAACTTCCACTAGCAAATCCTTTTGAAGGGGAAGGACCAGACACTCCTCTTACAAACCTTTTACAAGAAGTTCACACTTTTACAGATTTTCCAAAGAGAAAGAAGGAGGTGAACATAAGCTATTGAAAATAAGACTTTTGCAAGACTTTAGTTCAATTTCTAACTCTCAAAAGGGTGCCTTTTCAATTGAGAAAGGAGGGGGGGGTATTTATAGATCCAAAGTGGATTCAAATTTGAGCTTCAATCTGTTGGCGGTGCCACCACTTGTCGAGGGTGCCACCGCTTGTTAGTTGCATCGATAGTGCCCAAGTGGTACCACCACTCGGTGCGGTGATTCCACCTGGCCCATTCAGCAAAACTGAATGGATCGTATTTTAGGCCCAAATTGACCCAGTAAGAGCCCAGTTGGCCCCTACTAGGTTTGAGTAGGATTAATTCAAAATCCTTGCCCTAATTATGTGCTAACTATGAAATTAAAATATAATTAATAGTGATTTGAATCGACATTCTTCAAGTCTTATTCCGACGAGCTTTACGATGAGATTCCAATGGTCTTCCGATACTTCCCTCGGATTTCTTCCGGCGGATTCCCAGCATGCTCCCGGATTGTATGGTGAGCTCAACGAGTCTTCGGCAAGCTTCCGAACCTTCTCAATAAACTTCGTGAACCTTCGACGATCTTTGCGGCAAACTTCCAAAAACTTCGGTAAGTCCCTAATTTGATCTCGGTTGGTTGCAACACTTCGACAATCCTTCGATCTTCCGATGAACTCTTGGACACGCGATGGAATTGACCTTGGTAAATCGCTTAATGTTTCTATCCCATCATAGTTAATCCTGCGCACTTATCTTGACAATATAGATCAAAACAAATATTTCACCAATTGATTTCATCATCAAAATCTGAGATTCAACAATCTACCCCTTTTGGATGATGATAATCAAATGATGATGGAGTTACGAAAACCAAATTTTCTAAGGTTTTCGAGTGGGTTGGTTCGATTGCATCCATGTCCCATTGGCCTTTGAAATAACTTCTTCTATTCTTTTCTTCAATTATAAGTAGCTCATATGGTACGATCGTAAATCTGAATTGTGGTTCCCAAAATATAGGTAGTCAAAATATCATCTTCAATACTCATGTTAGCATAAAATAGCAACCAACCTTAGGGTAGATTGGTTCATTAATTTACAAGATAGGTAAAACATTTAGATTGGCAAACCATCTAATGGGTTCTAGGTTTACTAGTTCACCTAGATCAACATGTTTCTCTATGTATGACTTTAGAATCAAAATTTGGGTACCTTAAAGCTACCTCATTAGATCTAAAAGGATTGGGTCAAATGAATCTCCTTCCAACCTTTCCCTTTGCCTCTTGATGATTTCATAAGAGCCATATCTATTCATGATGAAGGAACAAAAGGAAACAATAAGGAAAAGACAAGCAAATGTGAAGAGAAGAGAAAATTACAGATTTTACCTTCTTTGAGTTTCCTAGGGAGGTGAGGAGCTTGAATCAAGAAAAAGCCTTTGTTAGCCCTTTTGGAGGAAGAAGAAATGGAGAGGAGAGATTTAGAGGAGTTGAGAAAGAAGAGGGCTGAGATTTGGTGGGTTTCTGATAGAACCCTAGAGGAATTCTATAGAGATTGATCTTTGAGGGGGATCAACCCTTGGAACGCTATAGGGGTTCCACCCTCCAAGTAGCCTGGTGACTACAATTGTAGATTGATCTTTCTTATTCCAAAGAGGTGGAGGCTATGTTTATATAGAGCTCCAAACCCTAGCCCTAGGGGCTGCTTCCTAAGTGAACTACCCAATTTGCCCTCAACCTTAGCGGGCCGGCCCAGTAACAAGGGGGCGGCGGCTAAGAAGCCCAAAGACCCAAATATAAACTCTAGCCTCTCTTCTTTATAGGATAGAGGTGGCTAGGTGGGGTTTATTACATTCTCACAGGGTTTTTATTAGCTGCTACATGGTTGAATAGGACCTAGCCCTGCTAGGGTCCTATCAAGCCCGCCTCTTCAAATCAGCCTTGTCCTCAAGGTCGGGTTCTATGAACTCGTGGAACCGGGACTTCAGCCCGTCATATGATTCCCATGTGGCATCTTCGAGTGGTAAATTAGTCCAATGTACTAGTACTTCAGTAGAGGGACGCCGACGACGCATCACGACTCTGCGATCGAGGATGGCTTGTGGTTGGGCTTGAATATTTCCATCATCAGTGGTGTTGGGCAGTTGGATCTGGGGTGTCTCGTGTTCTCCCAACTTGGGCTTCAAGCATGACATATGGAAGACAGGGTGAATTTTGGCATATTCAGGTAATTTAAGTCTGTACGCCACAGCTCCAATACGCTCTATGATCTGATAGGGCCCATAAAAATGTGGAGATAGCTTCATGGAGGCGTGTGTTGATGGATAGTTGCTTGTATAGGTTGTAGGCGAAGATAAACCCAATCTCCTACTAAAAATTCTCTTTCGCTTCTTCGTGTGTCAGCTTGCTGCTTCATTCTAGCTTGAGCGATAGAGAGATTATCCTTTAGCAGCTGTAGGAGTTTGTCCCTATCAATTAAATCTTGGTCAACCTGATCTACCTTAGCCGAGCCAATTACATACTTTGGAATCACAGGAGCCGGCCGACCATATAATGCTTCATATGGGGTACATTTTGTAGATGAATGATATGTAGTATTGTACCACCATTCGGCCCAGGGGAGCCATTTCATCCACTCCTTTGGTCGATCACTAGCGAAACATCGAAGGTATGTCTCTAAACATCTGCTTCACCACTTTGGCGTTAGTTTGTGGATGATATGCGTGCTCATCTTGAGTTTGGTGCCTCAGAATCAAAATAACTCGGTCTAAAATTTACTAGTGAAGACTGTCACATGATCACTTACGATGGACCTTGGCATCCCATGCAGTTTAACAATATTTTCTATGAAAATCTGAGCAATACTAATGAGTGTAGGGATTTCAAAGACAAAAATGAGCATATTTCGTAAGTCAATCAGCTACCACGAGGATTGTGCTTTTACCTTTGGAAGATGGTAGCCCTTCGATGAAGTCCATGGAGATGTTAGTCCACACCTATAGGTAGTGGTTGTAGTTTCCCTGGACTCGCCACTGTTTCACCTTTTTGTTGTTGACATACATCACATTGTGCTACGTATTCAGAAATAATTTTTTTCATCCCTTTCCAATAAAAGTTTTGCTTCACTCTTTTGTAGGTTCTTAGAAATTTGGAGTGCCCTGCTGAAGGTGTGGAGTGCATTTCGTGCAGAATGACTTTGATGCAAGGGGAGTTTGGTATAAGCACAATACGACCTTTATAGCGTAGATCCCTCGAATCCCAAGTATAGTGAGCTATTGCGCTTGGATCCTCCTCTAATTTTTTGATGATGTTGCTAGTTTCCGGATCCTTCTTCCATTCCTCCCTAATGCCCTCGAGGAAGCCGTTGGTAGGAAGAGAGATAGCTGAAAATTCAGCTTGCTGAGGGAGCCATGAGAGTGCATCTGCAATAATGTTTTCTTTCCCCTTTTTGTAAATAATTTCATAATCAAATCCTAGAAGTTTGGTTACCCATTTTTGCTGCTCCGGGGATGATATCTTTTACTCGAAAAAGTACTTAAGGCTTCTATGATCGGTTTTAATCTGAAATTGTTGGCCAATCAGGTAGGGTCTCCACTTTGTTACTGCGTGCACAATGGCGAGCATCTCCTTATCATATATAGACATTTTTTGATGGGAGGTAGACAACACCTTGCTAGTGTATGCGAGTGGTCGATCATCTTGCATGAGAACAGCTCCAATTCCAACCTGCATGCATCGCCTCAATGATGAAGGGTCGATCAAATCGTAGTGCTAGCACCGTGTTGTCGTCATGGCTGTCTTAAGTCTATCGAAGGCAGTGGAGGCTTTGTTCGACCATAGGAAGGCATCTTTTTTTAGTAGAGAAGTGAGGGGGGCACTAATCTTCCCATAGTCCTTCACGAATTTTCGGTAGTAGCCCGTTAGTCCAAGGAACCCACGCAGCAATTTCACATTTGTAGGTTTCGGCCAGCCTTGCATTGCTTCGATTTTTGTTGGGTCTACGGCCACTCCTTCTGATATTATATGCCCAAGGTACTCTACTTTTTGCTGGAGAAAGCTGCACTTTGATAGCTTAACAAAAAGAGTATTCTCCTGAAGGATCGTCAGAATAATTCGCAAGTGCTGAAAGTGAGTCTCAAGAGAAGGACTATAAATGAGAATATCATCGAAAAATACCAGCACAAATTTGCGAAGAAAGCTCTGAAAAATATCGTTCATGAGACTTTGAAAGGTTGAAGGAGCATTAGTGAGTCCAAAGGGCATTACCAAGAATTCATAATGGCCGTTATGAGTGCGGAAAGCAGTTTTTGGGATGTCGCCTTCACATACCCGAATTTGGTGGTAACCGGATCGAAGGTCCAACTTCGTGAAGACTCGAGCTCCTTTTAATTCATCAAGAAGTTCATCCACCACTAGTATGGGGTACTTATCCTTGACGGTGATATCATTTAGAGCTCGATAGTCGATGCACATCCGCCAAGTTCCGTCTTTCTTGCGCACAAGTAGCACCGGTGAGGAGTAGGGGCTGCAGCTTGGTCGAATCACCCCTGTTTCGAGCATTTCCTTCTTGCGCACAAGGCCGAGTGTTTGCTGGTGGTTTGCCCGGAAGGATTGGAATCCGGTGGTCATGTTGCCGAGTAGGAGGAAGACCGCGTGGTTCAGCAAAAACATCATCAAATTCAACAAGCAGTTGGGTGATATTTTGATTTTTAATTTCTGTTTTCTCCCCCTCTAGTTGCTGCTGGAGATGCATAAGAAAGCCACCATTTATCTTATGTAAAACTTTCTCCATTCGTTGGGTTGAAACGGTGGTTACGTTGCTTCCGTGCTTCCCGCATAGGGTGACCTGTTACCTTTGCAATAGAATTTCATAATCAATTTGAAAAAGTTCCAAGAGACATCACCTAGTGTCGTCAGCCATTCTATGCCCAGCACAGCCTCATAATCATCAATTGGTAGGAGAAAGAAGTCAGCAACAATTTCTTGGTCCTGTAGTAATAGTTTCACCTGCGGGCATCTTTGGTCGCATTTTAAGATTCGACCGTCGGTGACCTTTACGTCAAACTTGCTGCAACCTTCGATGTGGAGTGCCATCTGAGCAGCAACCTTACTATTTAGAAAGTTATTAGTGCTGCCTGTATCGATGAGAACGGTGATCGGTTGTTGTTTGAGCAGGCCTCCAACTTTCATCATTTGCGGATTTGAGTAGCCGGCTAGCGCATATACCATAAAGTCGACCGATTGTGGCTCTTCTTCCACATCTTCATCCTCATGTTCAAGACTCTCTTCTGGCTGTTCACTGATCTCTTCTTCCATTGGTTCAATCACAAGAAGTCTCCCCTTTTTACAGCGATGCTCATGGCTCCACGGCTCGTCATAATGCCAACATAACCCCTTGGCAGATCGGTCTCGAAGCTCTTCTCTTGTCAACCTTTTTGGTGCAGGAGCTCGGCTAATAGTAGGGGGGCTGAGGGCTTCAATATTGTTGGTCGGGGAGTGACCCTAGTCCTCCGAGCTTCATGGTTCAATCGCTCCTCCTGAAGTCATGCGAAAGAGATGGCTGCCATAAGCGTGTACGGTTGTCGTGCTTTAACTTCTCCCCGGATCTCCGGCTTCAAGCCCTCAATAAATGTCCCCAATAACTATTTTTCAGACCAATCATGAGTTTGATTAGATAACCTTTCAAACCTGGTTTGATACTCCTGCATGGTGGAGGTTTGTCGGATCTTTGCTAGTTGTCCGTCGATGTTCTCGTAATCGGTTGGTCCGAAACGGATCAGCAGTCCTTCTTTGAATTGTCACCATGAGAGGACTCCATGAGTATGTTCAAACCAATCAAACCATTGTATGGCATCTCCTTCAAGATGTATAGCTGTAATTTCTACCATAGATGCATCTGCGGTTTTGTGGTACCGAAAATATCGCTCCGCGTGCGAGATCCAACCAATCGGGTCTCCTTTTTCCCATCTAGGGAAGTCTACCCTCATGCGTGGATAGTGGGGATCAGTCATCGAGCCTCCCCTCTCCTGGAGGTCATCTCTTTGATTAGAGCTCTCCCCTTGGTGTGATTTCTTTGGGCTCGTGGTCGACCCAAACTAAGTTCGCAAAGAGAGTTCGAATCTTCTCCTCCATTCGTGTCTCAAGGCTTCAATTTAGCATCAATTGCCTCCTTGGATGCCATAGCATATGTCTCCAAATCTGTAATATTAAGATCTCTTTTTTGCTGTCGAGTTAAAGGCATGTATTGGTTGAGAGAAGTGGTGGTTGAAAGGGTTGGTGGATTGGTGAATGTAGGCTGCAATTTAGGCTTGTTTTGTGGCTGTTTTGGGTGCAGTTTGGGGCTGCGGTTTGATGGAGCTTTTGGGCTGTGATGGTAGTGGATGAAGGTTAGGGAAGAGGGTTTTAGATCAGTGATAGATTACAGTAAATATTTGACAAAAATCAGTGGCAATTGCTACCTATGTGCGCGGCCTCGTAAGAGCAGAATTGTCGTCGAAGAAATAGCAGTTTCTCGATGAAATTTCCAACAAAAACTCAAGGGTTTGAGGAGGGGGTTTGACGGTAGAATCTTAGTTTAGATAGCTACAAGGATAACAAATTGGATCAAGAAATTTTGGCAGCAAAGCAGTAAAGAAATCGGTGCAAGTTGCGATAGCAGAATTCTCATCAAAAAATTTCAGCAGTTTACGACGAGAGATTGCAGCAACACACGAATTTTTTTTTGATGAATTCCACAATAGATCAATCATGGATGGGAGCCAAGATGATCTATGAGGTGCACAAAAAATTTCGTTCAAAGAGGATAACAATTAGATCGATTAAAGGCAGCAACACGCGGCTGAAATTTTCTGCAACGATCATTCGTTCGCAAAGATGGTAACTTTTGTGACACAAGGAATTCACAGGCAAGGGATTGATAGAAAAACTTCTTTTTGATATTTTAGATGAAAAATTACAGCGCAAAGGTATTGGTGGTAGAAAAATACCAGATCTCTGATGCAATTAGAGGAGGCGACTGTAGATTAATTTGATCTACGTCAAGAGATGGCGGTGGAGACGACGACGTCAAGAGCAATTGTGGGAATTGCTTGGCTAATGGTGGGCGGCAGGGATGGCAGCAAAAGCAGCAAGATCGTTGCTCTGATACCAGACGATAGAACCCCAGAGGAATTCTATGGAGTTTGATCTTTGAGGGGGATCAACCCTTGGAACGCTATAGGGGTTCCACCCTCTAAGTAGCCTGGTGGCTGCAATTGTAAATTGATCTTTCTTATCCCAAAGACTAAGTTAAAGAGAGTCTCTCTTCTTCTCCATTCGTGTCTCGAAGGCTTTAAATTTAGCATCAATTGCCTCCTCAGATGCCATAGCATATGTCTCCAAATCTGTAATATTGATCTCTTTTTTGCTGTTGAGTTAAAGGCATGTATTGGTTGAGAGAAGTGGTGGCTGAAAGGGTTGGTGGAGTGAATGTAGCGTTTAGGCTTGTTTGTGGCTATTTTGGGTGCAGTTTGGGGCTGGTTTGATGGAGCTTTGGGCTGTGATGGTAGTGGATGAAGGTTAGGGAAAATTTTTTTTTAAATTTGTTTTCATGTGTGAAATGAGATGTACATAGATCACTTTTGAATATAGAATTAAAATAAGGGAGGCCTATGAGTCGCAGTTTTCGTAAAATCCAGAATTATCGAAGATATATAGCAGTCATTCTCAAGGACAATTTAACATACCTATTTCTCATAATGGGTTAAATTATTCTTCAGTAGAATCTTAGTTTAAAGATAGCAATTGATGTTTTATATCAAATAAATCAAGAAATTGTTATTGGCAGCATGATAGTAAAGAAAAGTGATGTCTTATGTCAATATGCTTAGTTCTAGAGTATTGAATAGGATTTTTGGTTAGACAAATAGCACTTGTATTATCACATTTTATGAGAATATTATTTAAATGAATTCCATAATCTTTTAGTATAATTTTCATCCAAATGACTTGAGCACAACATGCACTTGTGGCTATGTATCCTTCCACCATAGATAGTGCACAAAAATTTTGTTCAAAGAGGATAACAATTAGATCGGTTAAAAGCAACACGCGGCGGTTTTTCTTTCTATTCTACATCACAAAGATGGTAAGGCTTTTAAATCAAAGTTAAGGAATTTTGGATACCATAGGGATCCTAGATTAGAAAAACTTCTTTTGATATTTTAGATGAAAAATTACAGCAGCAAAAGGTATTGGTGGTAGAAAAATACCAGATTTTGATGCAATTAGAGTGAATCGTAGATTGATTTGAATCTACGTTGAGATAGCGGTGGAGACGACGTCAAGAGCAATTGTGGGAATTTACCGACTCAATGGTGGGGGGTAGGGATGGCAGCAAAAGCAGCAAGATCGCTGCTCATCCAAGATCGATAGACTTGCAGGAAGTTCTATGGAGATTGATCTTTGAGGGGATCAACCCTTGAACGCTATAGGGTTCCACTCTCCAAGTAGCTCGGTGGCTGCAATTGTAGATTGATCTTTCTTATTCCAAAGAGGTGGAGGCTACAAGCATATAGAGCTCCAAACCCTCAGCCGTAGGGCTGCTTCCAAGTTGACTACCCAAATCATGTTGAGTTATGTTTTAGCGGTTTGCACATAAGGGCGGCGATTTAAGAAAAATCCTACCCAAATATAAACCCTAGCCTCTTTTTATAGGATAGAGGTGGCTAGGTGGGGTTTATTACATTCTCACAATGGGTTTTTATTAGCTGCTACATGGTTGAATAGGCATAACCCTACTAGGGTCCTATCCGGAGCGTAGCACCGCTATACACGTGGTGGAAAAGCATACTACCATTTCTGTGCCGCTGCTAGAACCAAATTTTTTTTTTAAATTTGTTTTCATGTGTTGAAATGAGATGTAATCATAGATCACTTTTTGAGATATAGAATTAAAATAAGGGAGGCAAATCCGCGAGAGTCGAGTTTTCGTAAAATCCAAAAGTCGAAAGAAAATATATCAAATGCTGCTCATTCAAGGACAATTTA
Organism: Musa troglodytarum; assembly: GCA_023547065.1. NCBI lineage: Eukaryota > Viridiplantae > Streptophyta > Magnoliopsida > Zingiberales > Musaceae > Musa > Musa troglodytarum. The sequence goes on along the minus strand of CP097506.1, from coordinate 36,956,754 downwards.
ACATACCTATTTGGATCTAATGAAGTTAAATTGTTCTTCATTTAAAGGTTTCATAAAGATGTTCTTAATTGATGCTTTTGTATCAATAAATTCAAGAGTGACATTGTTATTGCTAACATGATCTCATAAAGTGATGTCTTATGTCAATATCTTGTTCTAGAGTGTGAATATGATTTTTGGTTAGACAAATAGCACTTGTATTTGATCCTTCCCCTTATGAGAATATTGATTTAAATGAATTCCATAATCTTCTAGTATAATTTTGGATCCAAATGACTTGAGCACAACATGCACTTGTGGCTATGTATTGACCATAGATAGTGTTTAAATTTCTATTCTTGGAAGTCCAATGCAATCTTTACCTTACTTGGCATGTTCCGGATGTGCATCTTTCTATGCTATTCTACATCCACCAAAATTGGTTTCATAGGCTTGTTAAATCAAAGTTATTAGATTTTGGATACCATAATCCTAGATTAGGAGTACCTTTAAGATATTTAGAATTTTTTAATGACTTTAAGGTGAGACAACTTATGATTAGCTTGAAATCTCGCACAAGAGTCCTACGCTAAACATGATATCTGGTCTAGTTGTGGTAAGATAGAGCAAGCTACCTATCATTCCCCTATATATCTTTTGATCAAAATTTTCTCCACTTTCATCCAAGTCTAACTTGGTGGAAGTATTCATTGGAGTGTTGATAGCTTTTGAACCATCCATATTAAATTATTTTAACAATTCTAATATATATTTGGATTGATTAAGGAATATGTCATTACTAAATTGTTTAATTTGTAATCCAAGAAAGAAGGTTAATTCTTCTATTAGACTCATCTCAAATTCATGACTCATACACTTGGCAAAAGATTCACATAGTGATTCATCCGAAGAACCAAAAATAATATCATCAACATATATTTAAACAATAAGAAAATTATTTTCAAAATATTTGATAAACAATGTAGTATCAACCTTGCCTTTTGTAAAATTATTTGAAATAAGAAAAAAGCTAAGCCTTTTATACCAAGCTCTAGGAGCTTGTTTTAGTCCATAGAGAGCCTTAGTTAATTTAAACACATGATTAGGAAGAAGAGAATTTTCGAATCCGGGTGGTTGTTCAACATATACTTCTTCGGAAATAAAGCCATTTAAAAAAGCACTTTTGACATCCATTTGAAATAGTTTAAAATCATTACTACTAGCATAGGCAAGGAGCATCCTGATGGCTTCTAATCTTGTCATAAGAGCGAAGGTGTCTTTATAATCAATACATTCTTTTTGGTTAAAACCTTTGGCCACTAATCTAGTCTTGTTTCTAACCACAATACCGTATTCATCTTGCTTGTTTCTAAAGACTCATTTAGTACCAATAACCAAATGGTCATTATGTCTAGGAACAAGCTTCCATATCTCATTCCTCTCAAATTGATTTAACTCTTCTTGCATTGCGATGACCCAAGAATCATCTTTCAAGGCATCATCAATGCATTTTGGTTTAACTTGAGAAAGAAAAGCGACATGGGCACAAAAATTCTTAAATGAAGAACGAGTTTGAACCCCTTTAGATGTATCTCATATAATTAACTCCTTGGGATAGGCATCTACATACTTCCATTCCTTGGGTAAGGAAATTTGGGAAGAAGATGCATCCAAGTTGTCATTTTGAGGAGAGGGTTCATTCAAATTCAAATCATTAAAACCAAGATCATCATCAAAATCTTTTTTCTTAGATTCGAAAAATTCATTAAAAACCACATGAACAGATTCTTCTATAACTAAAGTTCTTTTGTTGAAAACCTGAGAAGCTTTAGAAATAGAAGAGTAACCAAGAAAGATGCCTTCATCGGATTTAGCATCGAATTTTCCTAAGGCATCATTTTCATTTAAAATAAAGCATTTGCAACCGAAAATTTTAAAGTAAGAGACATTGGGTTTTTTATTATTCCATAATTCATATGGAGTCTTAGATAGGGATGGTCTTACTAGAACTCTATTCATAACATAGCAAGCCGTGTTCATGGCTTCGGCCCAAAAATATTTTGGTAAATTATATTCATTTAACATGGTTCTAGCCATTTCTTGTAAATTTCTATTTTTCCTTTCCACTACTCCATTTTGTTGAGGATTCCTTGGAGTAGAGAAATTATGGTTATATCCGTTGATTTCACATAAATTTTGAAAGTCATGGTTTTGAAATTCACCACCATGATCGCTTCGAATTGATGAAATCATGAAACCTTTTTCATTTTGAGTAAGTTTACAAAATTTTGAAAAACATTTGAAACAATCACTTTTGTAAGTCAAGAAATAGGTTCAAGTGTATCTACTATAGTCATCCACAATTACGAAGGCGTATTTGCTACCTCTTAAGCTTGTTATGTCAATTGGTCCAAATAAGTCCAAATGGATCAATTGCAATGGTCCAGTGGTGCTAATTTGATTTTTTGGTTTGAAGCTAGTTTTTATTTATTTTCCTAGTTGACACGCATCATATACTTTGTCCTTGACAAACTTCATATTGGGAATTCCTCATACTAACTCTCTAGATGAAATCTTAGATATTAGTTTCATGCTTGCATGGCCTAATCTCCTATGCCAAAGCCAAGCATCATCATTCAAAATCAAAAAACATATTTCATTACTTAATTCATCAATATTTATGGTGTATACATTATTTTGTTTTAAAGCAATCATGGATATGTCATTGTTTGGTTTTTCAATAATATAAACATTAGATTCAAATCTAACAACATAACCTTTATCGCATAATTGACTAATGCTTAAAAGATTATGTTTTAAACTATCAACTAGCAACACATCATCAATTGAAAAACTTGATTTATTACTTATGGTTCCCTTGCCAATGATTTTACCCTTGTTGTTGTCTCCGAAGGTGACATACCCTTATTCTTTGCTAATGAGCATAGATAAATGAGATGGATCTCCGGTTATGTGCCTTGAGCATCCACTATCAAGATACCATCTCTTGCTCCTAGCCTATGAGTTTATCTACAAAAGAGGATGGTTTTTAGGTACCCATTTGATTTTTGGTGCCCCACAAATTGATCTACTTATTTTATAATTCAATATTGAGTTGCTTATGGTTCCTTTAGGAACCCATATAAGTTTTTGTGGACTAATTTTCTTGAATAGACATTTGTAAACAACATGTCCAATTTTATCACAAAAATTACATTTCAAATGGGGTGATACATGCATTGTGGGTCCTTTAATAAAGGTGGTGGTATTTCGATAAGCTCCACTCACAAATCTAACTCCACTTCTGTTTCCGATGTGACCCTTGTTAGCAAGGATCATATCCAAGCCCTTACTACCGACCTTAAACTTGCTTAAGGTCTCTTTAAGTAGTAAGTTCTCCTTTTTTATTGCTTCTAAGTGTTCACACTCATAGCATGGGGGAGAAGGAGTTTGGAGACTATCGAACTTATTTTGTAATAAAGCATGCTCTTTCTTTAGCAAATTGAACTTCTTACTAATAATTCTACATTCATCAATAACTCATGAAAAGCGATAGAAAGCTCATCGAAAGATAATTCTTCATTAAATAACTCACTAACCTCTTCTCCTAGGGCCATCAACGTGAAGTTAGCCTCCTCTTTGTTGCTTGCTTCTTCAACCTCGGAGTCACTTGAATCATCCCATGTAGCCTTCAATGCTTTCTTCTTCTTGGGTTGCTTCTTCTTGGCTTGGGGGCATTCATATTTGAAGTGCCCTAGCTTCTTGCACTCGTAGCAAATAACTTGGTCCTTTTTATGTTCAAGTTTATTTTTTGTGTCATTTTTAAATTTGTTCTTTCTTATGAACTTTTTAAATTTTTGAGTTAAAAGTGTAATATCATTGTCACTGTCCTCATCACTTGATGTTCCTTTCAAGTGGTCTTCTTATGTTCTTAGTGTCATATCCTTCCTGTTCTTTGGAAGGGGATTCTCGATCTCTTCATGAGCATGGCACGTTATTTCGTAGGTCATTAGAGACCCAATAAGTTCTTTAGGAGGAAAAGTCTTAAGGTCCTTGGCCTCTTGAATGACCATAACTTTTGGATCCCAACTCTTTGGAAGGGATCTTAAAATCTTAGTTACAAGTTCAAAGTTAGAAAAACCTTTACCAAGTGCCTTAAGTCCATTGATGACATCCGTAAAGCGGGTGTATATGTCTCCAATGGACTCACTTGGTTTCATTCGAAAAAGTTCGTAAGAATGCACAGGAATATTGATTTTGGACTCTTTCACTTGGCTAGTGCCTTCATGAGTGATCTCAAGAGTACGTCAAATATCAAAGGTCGATTCATAAATTGATATGCGATTAAATTCATTTTTGTCTAGTGCACAAAACAAGGCATTCATAGCCTTTGCGTTTAAAGCAAAAACCTTCTTCTCCAATTCATTCCAATCGCTCATTAGAAGAGATGATTTTTGAAAACCATTCTCAACGATATTCCAAAGCTCAAAATCCATAGAAATAAGAAAGATCCTCATACGGGTCTTCCAATACGTATAATCCGACCCATTAAACATAGGCGGATATGTAATGGAATGACCTTGCATACTAGAATAGGCCATCTCTCTTGCGTTTTGGACCAAATATGAGAGTGTACTTGCTCTGAAACCAATTGTTAGGATCGGACAATCACTAAGGAGGGGGGGGGGTGAATTAGTGCAGCGGATTAAAACGTAAGTTTGAAACCGATTTCGGTAAAATGGTTAGTTCATATGAAAACTTTGATCCAATGAAAGATGACTTGATTGAAGTTGCTTGAGTAAAGGTAAAGAAAAACTGAATGGTTTACAGCCAAGTAAAAAGATAAAACAGAAATTTAAATACTCACACATTCAAGAATGCCACGATGTATAGTGGTTCGGTCAAAGTGACCTACATCCACTTCCGAAGCTTTCTCCGATGAGGCTCCCAACTTCCACTAGTAAATCCTTTTGAAGGGGAAGGACCAAACACCCCTCTTACAACCCTTTTACAAGAAGTTCACACTCTTACAGATTTTCTAAAGAGAAAGAAGGAGGTGAACACGAGCTATTGAAAATAAGACTTTTGCAAGACTTTAGCTCAATTTCTAACTCTCAAAAGGGTACCCTTTCAGCTGAGAAAGGGGGGGTATTTATAGATCCAAAGTGGATTCAAATTTGAGCTCCAAATTTGAATGTTGGCGCGGTGCCGGTGCTTATCGAGCGGTGCCATCATCATCGGACGATAGTGCACGGGCGGTACCATTGCCCAAGGCAGGTGGTGCTACCGCTGCTGCACACAGGCGTTGGGCGGTACCACCGCCCAGCACTTGCTGCCAGGTGATTCCATTGCCTAGCACAGGCGGTTCCACCGTTTGGCCCATTCAGCAAAGCTAAATGGGCCCTGTTTTAGGTCCAAATTGACCCAGTAAGAGTTTGGTTGGCCCCTACTAGGTTTGAGCAGGATTAATTCGAAATCTTTGCCCTAATTACGTGCCAACTACGAAATTGAAACATAATTAATAGTGATTTGAACCGACATTCTTTAAGTCTTATTCCGACGAGCTTTACGATGAGATTCTGGCGGTCTTCCGACGGATTCCTAGTATGCTCCCGGATTGTATGGCGAGCTCAACGAGTCTTCGGCAAGCTTCCAAACCTTCTCAGTAAACTCCGCGAACCTTCGATGATCTTTGCGGTGAACTTTTGAAAACTTCAGTAAGTCCCTAATTCGATCTCGGTTGGTTCCGACAACACTTCCGACGATCCTTCAGTCTTCCGATGAACTCTTGAACACCCGACGGACTTGACCTCGGTAAATCGCTTTATGTTTCTATCCCATCGTAGTTAATCCTGCATACTTATCTTGATAATATAGATCAGAACAAATATTTTACCAATTGATTTCATCATCAAAATCCGAGATTCAACAAGTACATCTGTAGTCGATGAGTCGAGTGAATTATTATAGAGATAATAATTCACTAAGCTAAAAGGAGTTTTGATAGGTATGACTCACGGTAAGTTTGATATTAGACTTAGAAGGTTATACACATTTGGTAGTTGCTGCGATGAGTAGAGATTCAGATATATGATATATGTTGGAGCATCTATCTTATTGGATATCCAATAAGTCCCTAAATTATTGGATCTAATAAATAAGATCCAATAAGAGCTAATAAGAGATTATTAGGTAGAGACCAACTAATCTAAGAGGCTTGGGTAGTTGGATGGAGATCCAATACCAAATAGGGTAGGATCCATTAGGGTTAAGTTAACATGGGACCTCTATAAATAGGAAGGAACCAATGGCCTATAGGCTAGGGCTCTCTTGGCTACCACATACTATTTTCCTCTCTTTTTGAGGAGCGTCTTCACAGCCCTTGCCGTGTGGATTACTGTAGAGAGGAGGATGCTTGACCTCCGTTATTCTCTCCCATAAATCTGTAGGAATTCAGGGATGTATAATCTCCCTAGGTAACACAACTATCTCACATGTAGTTTTTAATTTTGCGGGTTTTTATGCACCAATTTTTCGCACGATGATGAAACCTTTTTATGAAAATCTTGAATTTTTATTTTCTATTCTTCAACTACGCATGTGATATCATCCCAAATTTCTGAATAATGGTATCAGAGTCAAGTTATTCATGTGAAGATTGGATTTTAAACTACGTTTGTTGTGATTTAGAAAGGCTTTTAACATCAAAATTGTGTTGAATCTTCGATTTTGATGATGAAACTAATTGATAGTGATGATGATCTAATTTGTGTTTTGAGTGATGTAGGACTAGCTTCGATTAAGAGAGACAATTAAAGCTGGAAGAATCTATGTTGGGCTAGAGTAAAGCATGTCAGATGATTGGACGTCGAGCTGAAGGATTGGGCAATGTATTGACATAGAGCTTCATGCCATAGGATTCGAGCATCAGGCCAAGAAGAGCGAAATTGCGCTAAGGAGATCGGAGTTTTAGAGGTTAATTGCCGATTGAGCAAGAGGCTGTAAGAGAGGATGATGCATTGAAGAATTGGATGAAGCGTCGAATGAACCAATGATATGCTGAACAACATTTGATTAAGTTTTATAATAATTGTCTAGATCGAAGTAGGTTTAAAGTGTAATTAGGTTAGAATTGGGCAACTCAATTAGGGGCCAATTAAGCTGTGTTGGGCCAAGTGAAAGGCATAAATAATGATCCAATAGGTGAGTCAAGCGGTGGCATGGCAAAATAGGCGGTGGAACTGCTGGTGGCTCGGTCTCCAAGACATAGTCTCCGAGACTATATCAGGCTATGGTATCACACAGTGTTAGGTGATGGTACCACCAAACAAGATGATAGCACCGCCCAATGTCAAGGCAGACTAGGTAGTGGTACCGCTAGTACCTTGAAAACTCGGGGTGATTCAATTTTGGCTCTAAATTTGAATCCTCTTGAGGCCTATAAATACCTCTCTTATTCCTGGTTAGAATACACACCAACTGAGAAATAAGGAAAAACTCTATTGTAATCTTATGAGAATTCTCCTCCTCTAGTCTAAGTGTTGATTTTAGTTACGAGATGGGTGAGTGGGGGTATAAAGGTTCTCTCCTGAGCCGGTCAAAAGGAGAATAAAGTTATAAAGGTGGTTGGTTTTTAATCCCTCCTATAGTCTAAAGGTTTTCTCCTGACCATTAGTGGATGATGGTGGCTTCGACGAAGGAGGAATCGGGAGAGTAGGCGTAGGTCGGATAATTTGAACCACTATAAATCCGGTGTGTTCTTATTTATTCTACTCTTTATTGTTTCATGCTTATCATTTACTCACAAATTTATTTGCTCAATGCTCTCACCAACATCTCTAAGTTTAAAGTATTTTCAATATGATTTCATCGATAAAGCTTTCATCATATGAAATAGATTTTTGAAATAGAATTGATTTATAATTACACTAATTTACCCTCCTCTCTTAGTGCCGTATTAATCCTAATAGTTAGTATTAGAGCCAGGTTATTTTTCGTTTGGTTTAACACCTAAGAGAAATGACTCTTTTAAGCTTTCAAGAGGGTCACTCTATCATTCATCCTCCCATGTTCAATGGGACAGACTACACATTGAAAAACTTGAATAAGAGTTTTCTGATAGAACCCTAGAAGAATTTTATAGAGATTGATCTTTGAGGGGGATCAACCTTTGGAACGCTATAGGGGTTCCACCCTTCAAGTAACCTGGTGGCTGCAATTGTAGATTGATCTTTCTAATTCTAAAGAGGTGGAGGCTACATGCTTATATAGAGCTCCAAACCCTAGCCCTAAGGGCTGCTTCCTAAGTAAACTACCCATTTTGCCCTCAACTTTAGTGGGCCGGTCCAGTAACAAGGGGGGCGGCTAAGAAGCCCAAGACCCAAATATAAACCTAGCCTCTCTTCTTTATAGGATAGAGGTGGCTAGGTGGGGTTTATTACATTCTCACAAGATTTTTATTAGCTGCTACATGGTTGAATAGGACCTAACCCTGCTAGGGTCCTATCAAGCCCGCCCTCTTCAAATTAGTCTTGTCCTCATGGTGGGGTTCCATGAACTCGAGGCAGGACTTGACTCCTCATATGATTCCCATGTGGCATCTTGGTGGTAAATTAGTCCAATGTACTAGTACTTGTAGAGGGCGTCGGCGGACGCATCACGACTCTGCGATCGAGGATGGCTTGTGGTTGGGCTTGAATATTTCCATCATCGGTGGTGTTGGGCGTTGGATCAGGGTGTCTCGTGTTCTCCCAACTTGGGCTTCAAGCATGACACGTGGAAGCAGGGTGAATTTTGGCATCTTCAGGTAATTTAAGTTCGTACGCCACAGCTCCAATACGCTCTATGATCTGATAGGGCCCATAAAAACGTGGAGATAGCTTCATGGAGGCTCGTGTGTTGATGGATAGTTGCTTGTATGGTTGTAGGCGAAGATAAACCCAGTCTCCTACTAAAAATTCTCTTTCACTTCTTCGTGTGTCAGCTTGCTGCTTCATTCTAGCTTGAGCGGTAGAGAGATTATCCTTTAGTAGCTATAGGAGTTTGTCCCTGTCAATTAAATCTTGGTCGACCTGATCTACCTTAGCCGAGCCAATTACATACTTTGGAATCATAGGGGTCGGCCGACCATATAATGCTTCATATGGGGTACATTTTGTAGATGAATGATATGTAGTATTGTACCACCATTCGGCCCAGGGGAGCCATTTCGTCCACTCCTTTGGTCGATCACTAGCGAAACATCGAAGGTATGTCTCTAAACATCTGTTCACCACTTCTGTTTGGCTGTTAGTTTGTGGATGATATGCAGTGCTCATCTTGAGTTTGGTGCCCTGTAACTGAAATAACTCGGTCCAAAATTTACTAGTGAAGACCTTGTCACGATCACTTATGATAGACCTTGGCATCCCATGCAATTTAACTATATTTTCTATGAAAATCTAAGCAATACTAACAGGAGTGTAGGGATTTCGCACAGCACAAAAATGAGCATATTTCGTAAGTCGATCAACCACCACAAGGATTGTGCTTTTACCTTTGGAAGGTGGCAGCCCTTCGATGAAGTCCATGGAGATGTCAGTCCACACCGAGTCTGGTATAGGTAGTGGTTGTAGTTTCCCTGGACTCGCCATTGTTTCACCTTTTTACTGTTGACATACATCACATTGTGCTACGTATTCAGAAATAATTTTTTTCATCCCTTTCCAATAAAAGTTTTGCTTCACTCTTTTGTAGGTTCTTAGAAATCTGGAGTGCCCTGCTGAAGGTGTGGAGTGCATTTCATGCAGAATGACTTTGATGCAAGGGGAGTTTGGTATAAGCACAATACGACCTTTATAGCGTAGATCCCTCGAATCCCAAGTATAGTGAGCTATTGCGCTTGGATCCTCCTCAATTTTTGATGATGTTGCTGGTTTCTGGATCCTTCTTCCATTCCTCCCTAATGCCCTCGAGGAAGCCGGTGGTAGGAAGAGAGATAGCTGAAAATTCAGCTTGCTGAGGGAGCCGTGAGAGTGCATCTGCAACAACGTTTTCTTTCCCCTTTTTGTAAATAATTTCATAATCAAATCCTAGAAGTTTGGTTACCCATTTTTGCTGCTCTAGGGATGATATCTTCTGCTCCAAAAAGTACTTAAGGCTTCTATGGTTGATTTTAATCTGAAATCATCGGCCAATCAGGTAGGGTCTCCACTTTGTTACTGCATGCACAATGGCGAGCATCTCCTTATCATAGATAGATATTTTTTGATGGGAGGGAGACAATGCCTTGCTAGTGTATGCAGTGGTGACCATCTTGCATGAGAACAGCTCCAATTCCAACTCTAGATGCATCGGCCTCAATGATGAAGGATCGGCTGAAATCTGGTAGTGCTAGCACCGGTGAGGAGTAGGGGCTGCAGCTTGGTCGAATCACCCCTATTTCGAGCATTTCCTTCACGATTTTCTCAATTTCATCTTTCTAGAGGTGAGGATAGCAGTAAGGCCGAGTGTTTGCTGGTGGTTTGCCCGGAAGGATTGGAATCCGGTGGTCATGTTGTCTAGTAGGAGGAAGACCGCGCGGTTCAGCAAAAACATCATCAAATTCAACAAGCAGTTGGGTGATCTTTTGATTTTTAATTTCTGTTTTCTCCCCCTCTGGTTGCTGCTGGAGATGCATATGAAAGCCACCATTTATCTTGTGTAAAACTTTCTCCATTCGTTGAGTTGAAACGGTGGTTACGTTGCTTCCGCGCTTCCCGCGTAGGGTGACCTGTTTACCTTTGCAATAGAATTTCATAATCAATTTGGAAAAGTTTCAAGAGACATCACCTAGTGTCATCAGCCATTCTATGCCTAGCACAGCCTCATAATCATCAATTGGTAGGAGGAAGAAGTCAGCAACAATTTCTTGGTCCTGTAGTAATAGTTTCACCTGCGGGCATCTTTGGTCGCATTTTAGGATTCGGCTGTCGGCGATCTTTACGTCAAACTTGCTGCAACCTTTGATGTGGAGCACCATCCGAGCAGCAACCTTACTGTTTAGAAAGTTATTAGTGCTGCCTGTATCGATGAGAATGGTGATCGGTTGTTGTTTGAGCAGGCCTCCAACTTTCATCGTTTGCGGATTTGAGTAGCCGGCTAGCGCATGTACCATAAAGTCGACCGATTGTGGCTCTTCTTCCATATCTTCATTCTCATGTTCAAGACTCTCTTCTAGCTGTTCACTGATCTCTTCTTCCACTGGTTCAATCACAAGAAGTCTCCCTTTTTTACAGCGATGCTCGCGGCTCCACGGCTCATCACAATGCCAACATAACCCCTTGGCAGATCGGTCTCGAAGCTCTTCTCTTGTCAACCTTTTTGGTGCAGGAGCTCAGCTGATAGTAGGGGGGGCTGAGGGCTTCAATATTGCTAGTCGGGAGTGACTCTAGTCCTCCGAGCTTCATGGTTCAATCGCTCCTCTTGAAGTCGTGCGAAAGAGATGGCTGCCATAAGCTTGTACGGTTGTCATGCTTTAACTTTTCCCTAGATCTCTGACTTCAAGCCCTCAATAAAGGTCCCCAATACCTATTTTTTAGACCAATCATGAGTTTGATTAGATAACCTTTCAAACCTGATTTGATACTCCTGGATGGTGGAGGTTTGTCGGATCTTTGCTAGTTGTCCATCGATGTTCTCATAATCGGTTGGTCCGAAACGGATCAGCAGTCCTTCTTTGAATTGTCACCATGAGAGGACTCCATGAGTATGTTCAAACCAATCAAACCATTGTATGGCATCTCCTTCAAGATGTATAGCTGCAATTTCGACCATAGATGCATCTGCGGTTTTGTGGTACCGAAAATATCGCTCCGCGCACGAGATCCAACCAATCGGGTCTCCTTTTTCCCATTTAGGGAAGTCTACCCTCATGCATGGATAGTGGGGATCAGTCATAGAGCCTCTCCTCTCCTTGATGTGATTTCTTTGGGCTCGGTGGTCGACCCAAACTAAGTTCAGCAAAGAGAGTCCGAATCTTCTCCTCCATTCATGTCTTGAAGGGTTCGAATTTAGCATCAATTGCCTCCTCGGATGCCATAGCATATGTCTCCAAATCTGTAATATTAAGATCTCTTTTTTGCTGTCGAGTTAAAGGCATGTATTGGTTGAGAGAAGTGGTGGTTGAAAGGGTTGGTGGATTGGTGAATGTAGGCTGCAGTTTAGGCTTGTTTTGTGGCTGTTTTGGGTGCAGTTTGGGGCTGTGATTTGTTGGAGTTTTGGGCTGAGATGGTAGTGGATGAAGGTTTAGGGAAGAGGGTTTTAGATCTGTGGTAGCTCAGCAAAGATTTGACAAAAATCAGTAGAAATTGCTGCCTATATTTGCTGTCTTGTAAGAGCAGAATTGTCATCGAAGAAATAGCGGTTTCTCGATGAAATTTCCAGTGAAAACTCAGGGGTTTGAGGAGGGGGTTTGATGGTAGAATCTTAGTTTAGATAGCAACAAGGATAACAAATTGGATCAAGAAATTTCGGCAGCAAAGCAGTAAAGAAATCGGTGCAAGTTGCGATAGCAGAATTCTCTCAAAAATTTCAGCGATTTGTGACGAGATTGCAGCAACACACGAATTTATTTTTGTGATGAATTCCACAATAGATCAATCATGGATGGGAGCCAAGATGATCTATGAGGTGCACAAAAAATTTTGTTCAAAAAGAATAACGATTAGATCGGTTAAAGGCAGCAACACACGGCTGAAATTTTCTGCAGCAATCCTTCGTTCGCAAAGATGGTAACTTTTGCGACGCAAGGAATTCACAGCAAGGGATCAATAGAAAAACTTCTTTTTGATATTTTAGATGAAAAATTACAGCAGCAAAAGGTATTGGTGGTAGAAAAATACCAGATCTCTGATGCAATTAGAGGTGGCGACTGTAGAATGAATTGATCTACGTCAAGAGATGATGGTGGAGACGACGATGTCAAGAGCAATTATGGGAATTGCTTGGTTGATGATGGGCAGTAGGGATGGTAGCAAAAGCAGTAAGATCGCTGCTCTGATGCAGATGATAGAACCCAGAGGAATTCTATAGAGATTGATCTTTGAGGGGGATTAACCCTTGGAATGCTATAGGGGTTCCACCCTCCAAGTAGCCTGGTGGCTGCAATTGTAGATTGATCTTTCTTATTCCAAAGAGGTGGAGGCTACAAGCTTATATAGAGCTCCAAACCCTAGCCCTAAGGGCTGCTTCCTAAGTGAACTACCCAATTTGCCCTCAACTTTAGTGGGCCGGCCCAGTAACAAGGGGGGCGGCGGCTAAGAAGCCCAAAGACCCAAATATAAACCCTAGCCTCTCTTCTTTATAGGATAGAGGCGGCTAGATGGGGTTTATTACATTCTCACAAGGTTTTTATTAGTTGCTACATGGTTGAATAGGACCTAACACTGCTAGGGTCCTATCATTTTCTTGCTTTCGTTGTATTTGAAGTTATGAAATATTATTAAAAATGATTTTCAAACACCCTCTAAACCTATAAATGAATGGAATGAATTTGAGAAAAAAATCATTTTCTTTGAATACTAAAGCATTGAACACTTTGTTTTGTGCCTTGGATAGAAATAAATTTAATCGGATTTCGAGTTGTGAAACTGCACATGACATTTGGCGCACACTTGAAATCACACACGAAGGCACTAGTAGAGTTAAAGATTCTAAAATAAATCTTTTGATGCATGATTTTGAATTATTTTAAATGGGACCAAGCAAAACTATTGGTGATAAGTACACCCATTTTACAGATGTCGTCAATAGTTTAAAAAGTCTTGATAAAGGTTTTTCTAATTTTGAACTTATTAACAAGATTTTAAGATCCCTTCCAAAAAGTTAGGATCCGAAAGTAACGGCTATACAAGAGTCAAAGGACTTGAACTGTTATTCTCTCGAAGAACTTATCGGGTCTTTAATGACCTATGAAATGACTTGTGTTGAACATGATGAACATGAGAACAATCTTCCAAAGAACAGAAAGGTAATTGCACTTAGAACAGAAGAAGACCACTTGAGTGATAACTCAAGTGATGATGATGATGACTTTGAACTTATCACTATAAAATTTAAAAAATTTATAAAATAAGAAACTAAAAACACAAATGAACTTAAAAAGAACACCAATACTTGCTATGAACGTAAGAAGCCGGGGTACTTTAAAGACAAGTATACAAAAGTGAAGAAGAAGAAAGCACTCAAGGATGAATCGAGTGCATCCGAAGACCAAGTGGTGAACTACGCTTTGGTGGCTTTCGACAATGAGGTAAGTAATTCACCCGAAATATTTTTACCTTACTATGAAATCACTTAGTGCTTTTCATGATTTTATTAGTTAAAAAAATTAATTATCTTGATAATTGCATATTTTATGATAATGATTGTACACCAAATATAATTCCATGTATGTTTATTTTGATGATTTCCATATCGCTTTTCGGTTTTAAACATGATGCTTGGATTTTGTATGAAAAACTTAAATATGTTGATATGAAATCAATGTGATGAATTGAAACTAAAAGGAAGAAAGTATTTTTCTTGAAAATTTCACTATCTTTAAAGTTTTTTAATTTTTTAATAAAAGATTAATGAATCCATGTATTATCATGATAATTCGAATTAAAATGATTTTGAAAATGCTTTATAGAATCATGCTTGATAATTTTGATGATGTAATGAAAATGTTAAAAGTTATGGTATCATGCTTGATGATTTCATATTATGCATGAGGATTTGAAGTAATTTGAAATCCTATGTTTTGGAATAATGTACTATATATGTTTTCTATCTTGATGATTTTTTTATAATGAAAGTTGTGTCTTGATTTTAAATATTGATGCATGTATTCATAAAAGACTTAAGCATGCTTATATGTAATCAATCACAAAATTTGGAACTAAAAGAATCTTAGCTACTTTTAATCTTATAGGTTTTCGTATAAACAAAATTAAATATGCCTATATGAAATAAATTGCATAAATTGAAATACATAAAAAGGAAATGCATGTTTCTTGAAAATTTCTCTATCTCTAAAGTTTTCAATTTTTCAATAAGAGACAAGTGATGAATCTATATATACCATTATTAATGAATCTCTTGAACTATGAAAATGATTTTGATGATTTGAATTTGAATAAGCTTTATCATAATCATGATTTTGACTTCTTGATATTTGATACTTGAGATTCTTTTTGTGAATCATGATCTTTTATTCGATATCTTATGTTTCTTTTTACTATTTACTAAAGAGAAGTTTTAACTAAATCGTGATCTTGATAACTTGAGATTTTCAAGATCTCTTACTCCATACTCTTGTATGATTCTCTCATGTTATTAAAGAGAATATTTGTTTAAATAAATCATAATGTTTCCTTGTTTCTTTTTAAATACTCATAATTTAAAACGATATGCTTTGATGATTGAAACATTGTACGCATAAATTGACTTTTCTCCTATGTTTCAATACTCGTTTGTACTTGTGATTTATATAAAAATTTATGTAAAGAAATTTTTTTTACCATTATATTCTTCCCTTCCTTTTGACAATGACAAAGGGGGAGAAAGTTTGCTAGCTTGCACTTTACAAAAGGAAGCAAAAATTGCTAGCTAGCATATCGCAAAGTTTGCTAGCTTGCACAACTCAAGGAAGGAAAAACTTGCTTGCACTTCTCAAAAGAGAAGAAACAAAATTTGCTAACATGCACTTCATAAAAAGAAGCAAAGAGTTAATTTCTCAAGTGAAGCAAAAGTGCAAACTTGCACATCTCAGAAGCAAAGTTGCACATCTTTAAAACTTACTATGCTTGTATATTGTAAAGTGATAAATTACTAGCTTATATATTGTAAAACTTGCATATCTTAAAAACTTGCTAGATGCACTTTTCCTTTTTGTTGATGACAAAGGGGGAGAAGTTATGATGGTATCATGCATGATAATGATTTGTTGAAATTTTATGCATGTTATACCTTGATCATGATGATGCATGAAATACCCATGATTTTTTAATTCAAATGTTGAAATCCTGTAATTTCAAAAGATCTATCAATATGATATATTGATAAGGGGTGTTAAGATTAACTCCATCATCAATTGGTTGTCATCATAAAAAAGCGGAGATTATTGAATCTCAAATTTTGATGATGAAACCAATTGATAGTGTTTATGATCTGATTTACATTTTGAGTGATGCAGGACTAGCTTTGATCAGGAAAAGATAATTAAAGCTAGAAGATTCCATATTTGGCCTGTTAGGATCAAGAGTGGCACCGAGAGGGGGTGAATTAGTGCAGCGATAAATTACGATAAGTTCGAACAATTTAAACGATTTCGAAAACTTCGTACGATAAAAGATATTTCGATGAAAGTCATATCGGATGTTAGGATCTATAGTGGCATTGAGAGAGGGGGGGGGGAGGTTAGTGTAGCGGACAAAAATCAATGATTTAAACCGATTTCAAAAAACTTTGTGCGTTGAGAAAGTTTCATCCAATGAAAGCGATTTTGGCAAAGAAGTTTGATTCGAGTGAATACGTAAGAGAGTAGAGAAGGAGAATATGAGTGTAGTGAAGTAAAGAATTGAATGCAATAATTAAAACTTACACATCAAGAGAAGAACGTAGCGATTTATAGTGGTTCGGTCAAATGACCTACGTCCACTTCCGAAACCTCCTCCGATGAGGTTTTGGCTTCCACTATCAATCCTTCTTGAAGGGGAAGGAACAAACACCCCTTTTACAGAACTCTACAAGTGGCTCACACCCTTTTACAGAAATTTTACAAGTGGGAATTTGGGAGGTGAACACTCTAACTTTTCAAGGCAATTTTGCTATAGTTTTGACTCAGTTCTTATCACTTCTTAATGTGCTTAGCTAGCTGAGAAATAAGGGGTATTTATAAGCTCAATGAGCTTCAGAATTAGAGCTAAAAGAGGTCCCATTCTAGATTTCCAAGTGCTACGGTACCACTGCCTGACACTGGCGGTACCACCATCAATTGACCCAGACACTGGGTGGTACTACTGCCTAGTCTAGCGGTACTACCGCCTGACAGGGTTTTAGATTTTGTGGAGGGACGGCACCACCACTTGGTAGTTAATAACTATCGGGCGATACCACCATTGACCTGGGCAGTACCACCGCCCAGTGCACCTAGGAACCTGGTCCTTGGGTGGTTCCACCACCCTAGTTTAGTGGTGCCACCACTAGATAGGTTCTAATAATCTGGATGGGCCTTAAATCTGGACCAATCCAGTTTATTTAAGGCCCAGTTGGCCCCTACCAGGGTTAATTAGGATTAACACTTAATTCTAACCTAAATTATATGCTAACTATAAAATTAAAAACATATTATAAGCAAAAATATGATCCGACACATCAAGATTTCTTTCAATGAGTTTTCGATGAACTTCCGACGAACTTCCGATGAACCCTTGGACATCTTCCGGTGGACTTCTGGCAGGATCCCAAACTTTACGATGACCTTGGCAAGTTCCAATAAGACTTATTTGGCATGCTCTAATCTTTCTCGGTGAGCTCCGTAAACTTCCGATGAATCTTTCGATGAATTTTTGATAACCCATTGGCAAGCCCCCGATTCATTCTTGGCCAATTTTGGCAAGACTTTCGATGAATCTTTGGACTTTCGGCAAACTATTGAACTTCTAATGATTCGATCATACTTGACTCTGGAACATTGTTTTGCTTTACATTTTCATTGCTATCGTAGTTAATCTTGTACACTTTTCTCAATAAAATGAATTACATCAAATAATCTATCAATTGACTTCATCATTAAAATCCAAGATTCAACATCGGAAGGATGTTAAATTTGAAGCCGATTGTAAGGAGTAGAGGAAGTATGGTGATTTGTAGAAATGTAAATTACAAGAATATAAATCGCAAACTTGATTTTGTTGAATCTCAGATTTTGATGATGAAACTAATCGAGTGTGATTTGTTGTCTAACTGCGTGTTGAGTTACGCAGGTCTACTATCGATCAGGATATTGGGTGTCGAGCCAGAGGTTCGATCGACTATCGGCAGGAGGCTTGCGTCGGGCATCGGGCCAAGAAGTGCGGAGTTGCGCCATGGATATCGAGTTTGTTTGTGCGGGAGTAACTACGAAGGGATGAAGGCGTAAAGCGAAATCAAGGGCGAAGTCAAGTGCGATGGATCGTTGGGAGTTCGCGGAGCTTGACAAGAAAGATCGAAGCTTGCCAAAGAAGCTCGGGGGAACTCGCCAAAATCATCGTGGAGTCCGAGAGCTTGCGGGAGTCCGCAGGATGGTTTCCGAGGATCGTCGGAAGACCGCCGGAAGTTCGCGAGCTTCGGCGGAAGAAGACTTGACTTGCGGACTTTGTAATAGCTTAGGAAAGCGTCTTTAAAATTCGTAGTTAGCACATATTTTGGGTTAGGATTAGATAACCCAAAGTGAGGGCCATTAGGGCCTTGATTAGGATGAGTTTGGGCCAAAATTTTGGCCCAAACCAGCCTCGTGCATGCTACGTAGCATGTCGGTAGCATGTATGGCTACTACGACTCTTGCTATGTAGCAGGCTGAACGCCTGCTCTAACCTCCAAATTTATTTCAAATTTCGAGCCCAATTTTGGATCCCCTTTGGATCTATAAATACCCCTCCTTTCCCGGTGAAAGGAACCCTTTGAGCAAAAAGTCTAAGTCTTGAGTTCTTGAAGTGTGTTGTAAAGTCTTGCTTTTGCTAGTGTTCACCTTCTTCCCTTTCTTGAGAGATCTTGTACAAGTGTGAACATCTTGTAAAGGGTTGTAAAAGGGTGTTTGATCCTTCCCCTTCAAAGAGATTGCTAGTGGAAGAGCGGAGCCTCATCGTAAAGGCTTCAAGAGTGGATGTAGGTCATTTGGCCGAACCACTATACATCCTTGTGTCCATGAATGTGTGAGTGCTTACATTCTTGAAGTATTTCTTTACCTTGCTGCAAGTTATTTAGTTCATACTTATTTCCCTTAAGCAAGCAATTACTTTCAAGCTCTCTTTCTTCAAATCGAGATCTTCCTATGAAAGTGAGTTTTCGCAAATCAGTTTCAAAAATACGATTTTAATCCTGCACTAATTCACCCCCTCTTAGTGCGCTCGATCCTAACAATTGGTATCGAGCCACGTTCTTTCTCTTTCGGATTTACACGTGAGAAATGGCTCTAAATAGTTTTCAAGAGGGCTTTTTCTGTTTTCATCCACCATTCTTTAGCAGTTCGGACTACACATATTGGAAAACTCGAATGAGAGTTTTCATGCTTTCAATGGATTTGGATTTGTGGAACATCATCGAAAATGGTTTTCAACCTTCCTCTAAAACGTGAGCAGATGATCGGTTTTGGAGAAAAGGTCATTTTCTTTAACGCAAAGGCTATGAATGCCTTATTTTGCGCTTTGAACAAGAAACGAGTTTAATCGGATTTCTATGAGCGAAACGGCTTTTGATATTTGGCGAACACTTGAAATCTCGCATGAGGGAACTAGTAGAGTTACAGGCTCGAAAGTGAACCTCTTGTTGCATGATTTTGGGCTCTTCCAAATGACACCAAGCGAATCTATCGGACGACATGTACACGCTTCACGGATGTCGTCAATAGCTTGAAGAGTCTTGGTAAAAGTTTTTCAATTTTGAACTCACTAACAAGATCTTAAGATCCCTTTCAAAATGGTGGGATCCTAAAATAGCGATTCAAGAATCAAAGGATCTAAATAATTATTCTATTGATGAACTCATTGGGTCTTTAAAGACCTATGAAATGAGTTTCTTGGAGCGTTTAGAACATCATGAACATGATGAACATTTGGATCACCTTCTAAAGAACAAGAAGGTATTTGAATATCGGACAAATGGATGCCACTTGAGTGATGACTCAAGTGATGAGGACAATGAGGACATTGAACACATAACAATGAATGTTAACAAGTTCATTAAACAAAAATTAAAAAACACAAATGAACTTGAACGGAGAAAGAGGCCAAAGAAGAAGAAGAAGGCTTGGAAAGAAGAATCAAGAAAGAAGAAGCAAACTACGCTTTAATGGGCCCGACAATGAGGTAAAGTAACTTAACTTTCTTGAATTATTTTGAAATTACTTGATGATTTCCATGAATGTAACTTAGTTTGTAGGATTTTTTATGCTTTTCTTGTGTTTTAGAAATTAAAAGAAATTTCGAAATTATACTATGCTTTTCTTTATAGTATTTTTGAAAAGTAAACATATGAATGATGTAAGATTTGTGATAATCCATGCATATGTATCTTGATGGTTTACATTGTCTCCAAATATAATGCTTGATGATTTTATATCATGCATGAGCTTTTGAAGTAATAAAGTGTCATATTGTGATGATGAAACATATTTTTTGAATTTATAAGTAGATGCATGATTTTGGCAAAAATTTGAACATGGCCTTTTAACATAAAAATTGAAAGTGTGCTATCATTTTTACATATTTGGTCTTGACGATTTTATGACTAAGCTTGTGTTTTATTTTGATACATGTTTTCATAAAAATTTTAAATATGCTCTTTGGACCTATATGAAAAACATGAATATACTCATATGAACGTCAAATCACTTGAAATGGAACACATAAAAAATGAGAAATTACACTATCATGATGCTTTACGTGTAATGCTTTTGATCTTAATAGACTAAATGACAACTTGTATTTCAAATTTATATAATGATGGCTTCCATATAAATGTTTGAACATACATTATGAAATCATCATTGAAATGAAAATATTAAAAGTTTGTTATCATGCTTAATGATTTTGTGATATCATATCTTGATGACAAACTCATGTTTTGGTCTTAAATTTGATACTCATCTTTTGAAACATGAGCACACTTGATTGAAACAAAATGAAACACATTATCATGATAAGTTGAATCTCATAATGTGTTATATTGTTGTCTTGACAATTTTATAATGAAGTTTGTCTTTCGATGTTGAATGTTGATATTTCTATTTTATTTGACATTAAAAGATAAAGGCATGTTTATTTGAAGTAAATTATAAAAGGAAATGCATGATTCTTGAAAATTTTTCTATCTCTAAAGTTTTGGTCTTGATGAATCCATGTGGATCTCTTGAATCGAATCTTTTGGAAAGTACCACATGCTTAATGTGATTCGACTTAATGACAATTTGTCTTTTCATCTTGAATGTTGACATTTACTTTTATTAAGGGCAAATGCATGGTTATAAGAAGCAAATCACATATAAAAACAAAATGCAATCCTTTATATCAATCTTATCAATTTTTCTATAAGAAATTCATGAATCCATGCTTATCATGTATGAATTTATTGAATGAGATTTTGAGGATGATTCTAGTTTTGACTAATGCTTGATTTGTATTTATGTCATAAGACACGTTTTAAAATTGAATCATGCTTCAATCATGTTCTTTCTCCCTTAATTCATTTTGTTCTCCTATATTTCCTTTTATTTACCATAGAGGAGAATCTTCTAAATGAATTATGAAATTGATGATTTGATAATAAGTGTTTATCAAAAATCTATTTATCATTTTGCAATCTCTAAAAATTTGATAATCACTCATTCATGTTGTGAATCTCAAAATGTTTTTGATTTGATTAGGAGTTTGAGTTGACAAAATGAGTTTGAATAATTTTATGACTCCTCTCTTGATCTCTTGAAATCATGACATTGAATTCTTGACTTGAGATATTTTTGCAAATTGAAATACCTTCCTCTATGATTGCTTCCTTTTTCATTTACTAAAGAGGAAAATAATTCAAGTCTTGATATATCGATAAGTGATACTTGAAATTATTTTTATGATTCATGATGAATTTAGATCTATCATGTATAAATCAAGTTGTTGCTCTTACTATCAAATGAATCATGAGCCATGACATCACATCTTTTATGATATAAAAATGATATGATTTCCTTACCTTGTATGCCTTTTGTGATGATTTGAACATTGATGTAAAACAAAATTTATATTCTTCCCTTTCCCTTTATTTCCTTCTTTAACGACAAAAGGGGAAAGAAAGCATGTTAACATCATTAATCATGACTTGATTTTGATTTCTTGGAACTATATATTTGAGATTCTATTTATGAAATCATGATCGTGATGATTTGAAAACTCCTACATATAAATCAAGATTTTCTTCATGACAAATATATATAAATTTTGTTTATTCATGAATTGATCTTTAATGAGATGACTTCCTTGTGTGATGATTGAAAATTAATTTTCTTTACGATGAATCATTGAATCATGACTTCATCTATGCTATCTTTTTTATATATATCATGATTCTTGATTGTATACCCTTTATCATGAATTGAAAATTGATGATAAAGAAAGTATTTCTGAATCATGATTTTGATTTCTCGGAACTATATGTTTAGAATTTGTTTGAAAATCATGATCTTGATCTTGCTAAAATGAATGGTTATGAATCATGAATGATATCTTTTGATCCTTATTGATTTTTCATATTGATATCTATCATTACATGATATGATTGAATGATTGATTGATACAAATTTAAATGATGTTAAAGGAAGAAAACAATCTAAATTTTGATATTTCAATATTTGATACTTGGAATATTTTAAAATGTGTTCTTGATGAGAATGTTTGAAATTGCTCTTTTTATCTCATGAATCTTTATCTTAATCTTGTTAAGAAAAATTTTAATGAACCATGAATCATATCTTTGGTATTCACGAATTAATCCTTATTGATATCTTTCATGAATTCTTTGAATCTATTGCCTTGAACTTTTGAATTGTGATGAATCAAAATTTTTCTCCTATATGACTTCTCCTATATGACTTCTCCTATATGTCATGCTTTGAATATTGATGAAGATTTTTTATTGATGGAAGTTGATATATGATATGAAAAGAGGATGTAAAAGAAAATCTTTGTATTTGATCCTACTATTCTTTTTGACAAAAACAAAGGGGAGAAGATTTATTGCTAGCTTGCAACTTCAATGAAAAATTTCTAGCTCGATCATTGAAATGAAGGAACATCCTATCATGGAAATTTTAAATGTTGCTAGCATGCTACAAAAGCAAACTGCAAACTTGCTATGATGAATTGTAAGAAGCAAGTGATGGATTGCTATGCTTGGACATCCTTGAAAAATTTGCCATGATTGAATGTTGAATGTTGATGAAAATAGCTAGTATGTTGTAAAGTTTGCATATTCTTGAAAACTAGCTATGATGTTACTTCTCCTTTTGTTGATGACATAGGGGAGAAGTAGATTGATGACTTCATGCTTTGTATTGAATATTTTATATATTTGCATGATGGTTTGACTATTCTCATAAACATTGTGATGAATGTTGCTTGGATGCAGGATAATCCAAGTGTTCTATCAATGGCATATTGATAGGGGAGTTTGTGTTAAACTCAGGGAGTTATAGTTAACTCAGTCGGTCATCAATTAGTTGTCATCATCAAAAGGGAGATTGTTGAATCTCGGATTTTGATGATGAAACTAATCGAGTGTGATTTGTTGTCTAACTGCGTGTTGAGTTACGCAGTCTACTATCGATCGAGGATATTGGGTGTCGAGCCGGAGGTTGGTCGACTATCGGCGAGGAGGCTTCGTGCGTCGGGCATCGGGCCAAGAAGTGCGGAGTTGCGCCATGGATATCGAGTTTGTTTGTGCAGGAGTAACTACGAAGGGATGAAGGCGTAAAGAAAGCGAAATCAAGGGCGAAGTCAAGTGCGATGGATCGTTGGGAGTTCGCGGAGCTTGACAAGAAAGATCGAAGCTTGCCAAAGAAGCTCGGGAACTCGCCAAAATCATCGTGGAGTCAGAGAGCTTGCGGGAAGTCCGCGGGATGGTTTCAGAGGATCGTCGGAAGACCGCGGAAGTTCGCAGGAGCTCGGCGGAAGAAGACTTGACTTGCGGACTTTGTAATAGCTTAGGAAGCGTCTTTAAAATTCGTAGTTAGCACATATTTTGGGTTAGGATTAGATAACCCAAAGTGGGGGCCATTGGGCCTTGATTAGGATGAGTTTGGGCCAAAATTTTGGCCCAAACCAGACATTCGTGCATGCTGTAGCATGCTCTGTAGCATGTCTGTATAGCAGCTACTTTGTAGCCATGTGCTACTGTAGCAGGCCAATTTGCACACTGTGGCCAGTGGATGGGCACACTGACTCCAAATTTATTTCAAATTTGGAGCCCAATTTTGTATCCACTTTGGTTCTATAAATTCCCCTCCCCTTCCCAGCTGAAAGGGGAACCCTTTTGAGTAAAAAGTCTAAGTCTTGAGTTCTTGAAGTGTGTTGTAAAGTCTTGCTTTTGCTAGTGTTCACCTTCTTCCCTTTCTTGAGAGATCTTGTACAAGTGTGAACATCTTGTAAAGGGTTGTAAAGGGGTGTTTGATCCTTCCCCTTCAAAGAGATTGCTAGTGGAAGAGCGGAGCCTCATCGTAAAGGCTTCAAGAGTGGATGTAGGTCATTTGACCGAACCACTATACATCCTTGTGTCCATGAATGTGTGAGTGCTTACATTCTTGAAGTATTTCTTTACCTTGCTGCAAGTTATTTAGTTCATACTTATTTCCCTTAAGCAAGCAATTACTTTCAAGCTCTCTTTTTTCAAATCGAGATCTTCCTACGAAAGTGAGTTTTCGCAAATCGGATTCAAGAATACGGTTTTAATCCGCTGCACTAATTCACCCCCCCCTCTTAGTGCCGCTCGATCCCTAACAGATTTTTATAGTGGTTCGGTCATCTAACCTATGTCCACTCTCGATTCCTCTTTATTTGAGGCCACTAGCTTTCCACTAGGTATCTATCTTCCAACAGGCGAAGACAAACTCTCTTACAGCGCTCTCTCCTTTTGACGGGCTTAGGAGGTAACTCTTACAAGCACTCACTCCTCTCTTTAGGCTAAAAACTTTCTAAGGCTAGAGGAGGGATGTTTTGGAATGATTTTTTCAGCATTTTGCTTCTTTCAAAGATTGTGTGCTTGTGTATTCAACCTAAGGATGGGAGGGGTATTTATAGGCTCCAATTGGAGTCAAATTTGGAGCAAAAAATCATCTCATCTCGAATCTACTAGGTTCTGATGGTACCATCATCTGACACACTATCACTATCAGTGTACTAGGTAGTACCACCGCCCAGACACACTGTAAGTGGGTGGTACCACCACCTAGACTCAATCTTGAAGACTGAGCCTTCAAGCGATTCCATCGCTTAACTAGTGGTGCCATTGCCTGACGTGGCATTTGGGCATTGCATGGGCCTTTCATCAGGCCCAACATAACCCTGATTCAAGCCTAGTTGGCACCTATATAGGTTAAGAGGATTACCTCCCAATCTTAACCCTAATTACGTGCTACTACGAAATTAAAAACTTTTTCTAAGCAAATCTAAATCTGACACATCAAGGCTTCTTCCAGCAGACTTCCGACGAACTCTCGGACATCTTCCGATGGACTCTCAGCAAGCTCTTGGAATTCATGATGATCTTTGCGAGTTCCAATGAGTCTTCTTTGGCAAACTCTAATCTTTCTCGGTGAGTTTTGTGAACCTCCGTTGAGTCTTTCCAGCAAATTTCTGATGAACCCTTCATCAAGTTCCCAACTCACTCTCGGCCCATTCCGACAGCATTCGTGATGAATTTTTGGACTTCCGGCTAACTCTCGAACTCCTAACGATTCGATCGTCCTTGACTCTGGCGCTTTATTTTGCTTTATGTCTTCATCACTATCATAGTTAATCCTACACACTAATTAAACATTAACCCTACTTCAATCTATACAATTATAATATGAATCAACATCCTGTTGCCGGACATATCATTGGTGGCGCCAGCTTTTTCTGCATCATCCTCTTTTGCGGCCTATTGCCCAATCGATAGTTGACCACAACCTTGATCTCCTTAGCGTAACTCCGCTCTTCTTGGCTCGATGTCCAATATCTTTGTCCAAAGCCTTCTGCCGATTATTGACCGGACCTTCGGTTCGACGTCCAATCTCCTGACATGATCTCTTCCGATGTAATGCTGATTCATCCTGTGTCAACTATCTAATTCTGATCAAGAGTAGACTGCATGACTCAAAACATAGTTAGATTATAAATCACACTCAATTAGTTTCATCATCAAAATCCTAGATTCAACAATCTCTCCCTTTTTGATGATGACAACTAATTGATGACGAAGTTAACTTTAGCTTCCAGAGTTTAACCAAACTCCCCCTATCGATATGCTATATTGATAGAACCCTTGGATTTCAACAAATCCAAGTAACATGTATCAAAAACATCATGTCATCAAAAACATCAAGCAAATATAAAAATATTCAATATATTGCATGAAACCATCAATCTACTTCTTCCTCTTTGTTATCAACAAAAAGGAGAAGTTGCTTATAGCTATTTTAAAAAATATGCAAGGTTTACAACACACTAGCTATTGAGATATATGACATTCAATTATAGTAAGTTTTTAAGTTCAAGCATGACAATTTTTACTTGCTTCTTGAGATGTGCAAGTTTACACTTCATTTCTCACAATAGGCAAGATAGCACTTGTTTTTTCTCATTTAAGAAGTGCAACTTAGTTTTGCCTTAGCAAATTTTTGCAATGGGCTAGCAATATTATATAATTTATTTTAAATATGTAAGCTAAATTTTCATTAGAACATATAACCATAGAAGCATAGCAAGTGTCAGATTTGCAAATTTTCTAAGTTTTGCATTTTTTACTTCTATTGAGATAGCAATTCTTTGCTTCTCTTTAGATTGCAAGATTGCAATTCTTTGCAAGTTCTAGCTAGCTACTTTTGCCACTTTTTCTTGTGATACACAAGCTAGCAAGTTTTCTCCGTGATATACCAAGAGAGCAATTTTTCTCTCCTTTTGTAATTGTCAAAATGAAGTGGAGGATCCAAAGATTTAGATTTTTATATCAATTATAAATTTATATCAATAAAAGTTTATATTTATCTTTCAATCATCACATGATGCATTCAAAGAAATATTGAAACATAGAAGAAAAATCTAATTAAGCATACTATGTTTCAATCACTGAAGTCAAGTCATCATAAATGTAAAGACATTATACATGGTTCATAAATGTTCTTTTTAGTAGGATCAAGATCAAGATTTACAAATATTTTCTTTAGCATGAATTTTTAATTCATGATGAAGGGTATACAACCAAGAATCATGATATATAAAAAAAATATCAATATCATAGATCAAGTCATGATTCGTGATTCATCATAAAGAAAATTAATTTTCAATTATCACATAAGGCATGCAAGCCAAGGTTATCATGTTATTTCTAAATCATGAAAGATATGATATCAACACAAATATAATGAAAAGAAGGAAGATATCTAGATTCATGCATAATATCTCTCATTTCGTCATAATTATAAGAAATAATTTCAAATATCAATTATTGAGATATCAAGACTTGGATTGTTTTTCGCTTTAATAAATGATAGAATGAAGGAGTCATTGAGGAAAAGGATTTCGATTTATATAAAAATATCTCAAGTCAAGAAATCAAACGAGAGTTCATGTCGCTTGAAACAAAAGAACTCATTCAAATCAATTTGTCAACTCGAAACCCATAATCATTTTCGAGATTCATAACATGTCACTTGATTCGTCCTTACATGCCTTCCTCTTTGGCCTCTTCTTTCATTCAATTTCATTTTTAGTTTTAGATTTTTGGTTTATAAACTTATTAAATTTTAGTGTTCGAATTTCAAGTTCATCATCAACATGGTCCTTATCACTTGAGTCATCACTCAAGTGGTATTTTATAGTCCAAAGTTCCAAACCCTTCCTGCTCTTTGGAAGGTGGTTCATATGTTCATCATGTTCCAAGAGTGTCATCTCATAGGTCATTAATGACCCGATTAGTTCTTCCAATGGAACGTCATTTAGATTTTTAGTTTCTTGTATAGCGGTTACTTTCGGATCCTACCTTTTTGGAAGAGATCTTAAAATATTATTTACGAGATCAAAGTCCGAAAAAGATTTACCAAGGGCTCTTAGACTATTGACGACATCCGTGAAACGGGTGTACATGTCACCGATAGTCTCACTTTTTTCCATTTGTAAAAGCTCAAAATCATGCATCAACAAATTTGATTTTGAGTCTTTGACACTATTAGTGCTTTCGTGTGTGATTTCAATAGTGTACCAAATATCGAAAGCTATTTTGCAAGTAGAAACATAGTTAAATTGATTTTACCAAAGAGCAAAATAAGGCATTCATAACCTTTACGTTTAAAGAAAAAGATTTTTTCTCTAAATCTGACTATTCATTCATCGGTTTAGGGGAAGTTTGAAAATGATTTTCAATGACGTTCCATAAATCCAAATCCAAAGAATGTAAGAAAACTCTCATTCGAGTTTTCCAATAAGTATAGTATGACTCATTAAAAAAGGGAGGACAAACGATCAAAAAATCCTCTTGAAAGCTGTGAAGAATTATTTCTCATGGGTGTGAATCCAAAAGAGAAACAACGTGGCTCTGATACCAACTGTTAGGATCAAGAACGACACTAAGAGGGGGGGGGGGGTGAATTAGTGTAGCGGTAAATTATGATAAGTTTGAACGATTTAAACAATTTTGGAAACTTTGTATGATAAAAGATATTTCGGTAAAAGCCATATTGGAAGTATGTTAAATCTGAAGCCAATCATAAGAAGGAGCAGAGAAAGTAAGGTGGTTTGCAGAAATGTAAATTGCAAGATTATAAATCACAAACCCAATTTTTGGAATGGTTCGGTCATCTGATCTACGTCCACTCCCGATTCCTCTTCACTTGAGGCCACTAGCTTTCCACTAGATGTCTTCCTTCCAACGGACGAAGACAAACTCCCTTATAGTACTCTCTCCTTTTAACGGGCTTAGGAGGTAACCCCTTGATAGAATCCCAAAGGAATTTTATGTAGATTGATTTTTGAGGGGGATCAACCCTTGGAACACTATAGGGGTTCACCCTCCAAGTAGCCTAGTGGCTGAAATGTAGATGATTCTTCTTATTTCTAAGAGATGGAGGCAACATGCTTATATAGAGCTCCAAACCCTAGCCTTAGGGGTTGCTTCCTAAGTGAATTACCCAATTTGCCTTCAACCTTAGCGGGCCGGCCCAGTAACAAGGGGGGCAGCGGCTAAGAAGCCTAAAGACCCAATTATAAACCATAGCCTCTCTTCTTTATAGGATAGAGGCGGCTAGGTGGGGTTTATTACACTCTCACAGGGTTTTTATTAGCTACTACATGGTTGAGTAGGACCCAACCCTGCCAGGGTCCTATCAAGCCTGCCCTCTTCAAATCAGCCTTGTCCTCAAAGGGTTCCATGAACTCGAGGCAGGGTCTTGACTCCTCATATGATTCTCATGTGGCATCTTCGAGTGGTAAATTAGTCCAATATACTAGTACTTCAGTAGAAGGACGTCGACGACGCATCACGATTCTGTGGTCGAGGATGGCTTGTGGTTGGGTTTGAATATTTCCATCATTAGTAATGTTGGGTAGTTAGATCTGAGGTGACTCGTGTTCTCCCAACTTGGGCTTCAAGCATAACACATGGAAGACAGGGTGAATTTTTGCATCTTCAGGTAATTTAAGTCTATATGCCATAGCTCCAATACGCTCTATGATCTGATAGGACCCATAAAAATGTGGAGATAGCTTCATGGAGGCTCGTGTGTTGATGGAGAGCTGCTTATATGGTTGTAGGCAAAGATAAACCCAATCTCCTACTGAAAATTCTCTTTCGCTTCATTATATGTTAGCTTGCTATTTCATTCTGACTTGAGCGGTAGAGAGATTATCCTTTAGCAATTGTAGGAGTTCATCCCTGTCAATTAGATCTTAGTCAACCTGATCTGCCTTAGCTGAGCCAATTATATACTTTGGAATCACAGGGATCGGTCGACCATACAATACTTCATATGGGGTATATTTTGTAGATGAATGATACGTAGTATTATACCACCATTCGGCCCATGGGAGCCATTTCGTCCACTCTTTCATTCGGTCACTGACGAAATACCGAAGGTACATCTCTAAACACCTATTCACCAACTCTATTTGGCCGTCAATTTGTGGATGATATGTTGTGCTTATCTCGAGTTTGGTGCCCTATAGTTGGAATAACTTGGTCTAAAATTTACTAGTGAAGACCTATCATCACTTACAATGGACCTTAGCATCCCATGTAATTTAATAATATTTTCCATAAAAATCTGAGCAATACTAGCAGCAGTGTAGGGATTTCATACAACACAAAAATGAGCATATTTCATAAGTCGATCAACTACCACGAGGATTATGCTTTTACCTTTGGAAGGTGGCAGCCCTTCGATGAAATCCATGGAGATGTCAGTCCACACTGAGTCTGGTATAAGTAGCGATTGTAGTTTCCACTGGACTAACTATTTCACCCTTTTTGTTGACATACATCACATTGTGCCATGTATTCAGAAATAAATTTTTTCATCCCTCTCCAATAAAAATTTTGCTTCACTCTTTTGTAGGTTCTTAGAAATCCAGAGTGTCCTGCTGAAGGTGCGGAGTGCATTTCATGCAGAATGACTTTGATGCAAGGGGAGTCGGGTGTAAGCACAATACGACCTTTGTAGCGTAGATCCCTCGAATCCCAAGTATAGTGAGCTATTGTGCCTAGATCCTCCTCCAATTTTTTAATAATGTTGCTGGTCTCTGGGTCCTTCTTCCATTCCTCCCTAATGTCCTCAAGGAAGCCGGTGGTAGGAAGAGAGACGGTTGAAAATTCAGCTTGCTTAGGTAGTCGTGAGAGTGCATCTACAACATTTTCTTTCCCCTTTTTATAAATAATTTTATAATCAAATCCTAGAAGTTTGGTTACCTATTTTTGTTGCTCTGGGGATGATATCTTCTACTCCAA
Organism: Musa troglodytarum; assembly: GCA_023547065.1. Taxonomy (NCBI): domain Eukaryota; kingdom Viridiplantae; phylum Streptophyta; class Magnoliopsida; order Zingiberales; family Musaceae; genus Musa; species Musa troglodytarum. The sequence continues at coordinate 36,925,839 of CP097506.1, read as the reverse complement.
AAAGTACTTGAGGCTTCTATGGTCGGTTTTAATATGAAATCATCGATCGATTAGGTAGGGTCTCCACTTTGTTACTGCATGCACAATGGTAAGCATCTCTTTATCATACATAGATATTTTTTGATGGGAGAGAGACAACGTCTTGCTAGTGTATGCGAGTAATCGACCCTCTTGCATGAGAACAATCCCAATTCTGACTCCAGATGCGTCAGCCTCAATGATGAAGGGTCGACTGAAATCTGGTAATGCTAGCACCAGCGTCATCGTCATGGCTATCTTAAGTTTATCGAAGGCAGCGGAAGCTTCGTCTGACTATTGGAAGGCATCTTTTTTCAGTAGAGAAGTGAGGGGTGCACTGATCTTCCCATAGTTCTTCATGAATTTTCGGTAGTAGCCCGTTAGTCCAAGAAACCCACGCAGTAATTTCACATTTGTAGGTTTCGGCCAGCTCTACATTGCCTCGATTTTTGTTGGGTTTACTGCCACTCTTTCTTCTGATATTATGTGCCCAAGGTATTCTACTTTTTCCTAGAGGAAGCTGCACTTTGATAGTTTAACAAAAAGAGTATTCTCCCGAAGGATCATCAGAACAGACTGCAAATGCTGAAAGTGAGTCTCAAGAGAAGGGTTGTAAATGAGAATATCATCAAAAAATACCAGCATGAATTTACAAAGAAAGCTCTAAAAAATATCATTCATGAGACTTTGGAAAGTTGAAGGAGCATTAGTGAGTCCAAAAGGTATTACCAAGAATTCATAGTGGCCGTTAATGAGTGTGGAAAGCTGTTTTTGGGATGTCGTCTTCACATACCCAAATTTAGTGGTAACCGGATCGAGGTCCAACTTCGTGAAGACTCAAGCTCCTCTTAACTCATCAAGAAGTTCATCCACCACTAGTATTGGATACTTATCCTTGACAGTGATGCCATTTAGAGCTCGGTAGTCGATGCACATCCGTCAAGTTCCGTCCTTCTTGCGTACAAGTAGTATCGGTGAGGAATAGGGGCTGCACTTGGCTGAATCACCCATGTTTCAAGCATCTTCTTTATGATCTTCTCAATCTCATCCTTCTGGAGGTGAGGATAGTGGTATGGCCAAGTGTTCGCTGGTGGTTTGCCCGAAAGAATTAGAATTCGGTGGTCATGTTGCCGAGTAGGAGGAAGACCACGCGGTTCGGTAAAAACATCGTCAAATTCAGCAAGTAATTGGGTGAGATTTTGATCTTCAGTTTTCATTTTCTTCCCCTCTGGTTGCTGCTGGAGATGCATCAAAAAGCCACCATTTATCTTGTGTAAAACTTTCTCCATTCGTTGGGTCGAAACGGTGGTTACGTTGCTTCCGCGCTTCCCGTGTAGGGTGACCTATTTGCCTTTGCAATAGAATTTCATAATTAATTTGGAAAAGTTCTAAGAGATGTCACCTAGCATTGTTAGCCATTCTATGCCCAGCACAGGCTCATAATCATCAATTGGTAGGAGGAAGAAATCGGCGATAATTTCTTGGTCTTGCAATAATAGTTTCACCTGTGGGCATCTTTGATCGCACTTTAGGATTCAACTGTCAGTGGACCTTTACGTCAAACTTGCTATAGCCTTCGATGTGGAGTGCCATCCAAGCAGTGACCTTACTGTTTATGAAGTTATTTGTGCTGCCTGTGTCGATGAGAATGGTGATCGATTGTTGTTTAAGAAGGCCTCTAACTTTCATCATTTGCAGATTTAAGTAGCCTGCTTACGCATGTACCATAAAGTCGGTCGATTATAGCTCTTCTTTCGCATCTCCTTCCTCATATTCAAGGCTCTCTTCTGACTGTTCAATGACCTATTCTTCCACTAGTTCGATCATAAAAATTCTCCCCTTTTTACAATGATGCTCGTGGCTCCATGGCTCATCGCAATGCCAACATAACCCCTTTGTAGATCACTCTTGAAGCTCTTCTCTTATCAACTTTTTAGTGCAGGAGCTCGGCTGACAGTAGGGGGGCTGAGGGCTTTGGTACTACTAGTCGGGGAGTGACCCTAGTCCTTCAGGCTTTGTGGTTCAATCGCTCCTCTTGAAGTCATGCGAAAGAGATGGCTGCCATAAGCATGTATAGCTATCGTGCTTTAACTTCTCCCTGGATTTCTGGCTTCAAGCCCTCAATAAACGTTTCCAATAGCTATTTTTTAGACCAATCATAAGTTTAATTAGATAACCATTCAAACCTGGTTTGATACTCCTAAATGGTGGACGTTTGTTGGATCTTCGCTAGTTGTTCGTCGATGTTCTCGTAATCGGTTGGTCCGAAGCGTATCAGCAGTCCTTTGAATTGTCACCATGAGAGGACTCCATGAGTGTGTTTAAACTAATCAAACCACTATATGGCATCCCCTTCAAGATGTATAGCTGTAATTTCCACCATAGATGCATCCGTGGTTTTGTGGTACCGAAAATATCACTCCGCGCGTGAGATCCACCCAATCGGGTCTCCTTCTTCCCATCTAGGGAAGTCCATCCTCATGCGTGGGTAGTAGGGATCGGTCATAGAGCTTCCTCTCTTAGAAGTCATCTCTTCAATCAGAGCTCTCTCCTTGATGTGATTTCTTTGGGCTCGGTGGTTGACCCAAACTGAGTTCGGCAAAGAGGGTTCGAATCTTCTCCTCCATCCGTGTCTTGAAGGCTTCGAACTTAGCATTGATTGCCTTCTTAGATGCCATAGTATATGCCTCCAGATCTATAATATTAAGATCTCTCTTTTGTTATCAGGTTAAAGGCATATATTGTTTGAGGGAAGTGGTGGCCGAAAGGGTTTGTGGATTGGTGGATGTAGGCAGTGGTTTAGGCTTATTTTGTGGCTATTTTGGGTGCGGTTTTAGGGCTGTGATTTGATGGAGTTTTGGGCTGAGATGGTAGTGGATGAAGGTTAGGGAAGAGGGTTTTAGATCTATGGTAGATGGCAGTAGAGATTTGATAGAATTCAGTGGAAGTTGCTACCGATATGCGCTGTCTCATAAGAGCAGAATTGTCATTGAAGAAACAATGGTTTCTCGATGAAATTTCCAATGAGAACCTAGAAATTTGAGGAGGGGATTTGATAGTAGAATCTCAGTTTAAATAATAGCAAGGATGACAACTTGGATGAAGAAAATTTCGGTAGCATAATAGCAAAGAATTTAGTGCAAATTGTGATAGTATAATTCTCGTCAAAAAATTTCAACGGTTTGCGATGAAAACTTGCAGTAACACAGTAATGTTTCAAAGATAAATTCCATGATAGATCAATCCCAGATGAAAGCCAAGATGATCTATGAGGTGCTAAAAAAATTTCGTTCAAAAAGGATAGCAATAGATCGGTTTAAAGGTAGCAATATGCGGCTGAAATTTTCTACAGCAATCCTTCATTCGCAAAGATGATAACTTTTGCGATGAAAGGAATTCGCAGCAAGGGATAGATAGTAAGACCTTTTTTTGGTATTTTGAATGGCAAATTGCAGCAGCAAAAGGTATTAGTGATAGGAGAATACCAGATCTCTGATGCAATTGGAAGCGGCAGTAGATTGATTTGATCTACGGCAGAAGATGAAGGTGGAGACGGCGATGTCAAGAGCAATTGTGGGAATTACTTGGTTGATGGTGGGTGGCAGGGATAGCAACAAAAGTAGCAAGATCACTGCTCTAATACCAGATGATAGAACCCCAGAGGAATTCTATGTAGATTGATCTTTGAGGGGGATCAACCCTTGGAGTACTATAGGGGTTCCACTCTCCAAGTAGCCTGGTGGCTATAATTATAGATGATTCTTCTTATTCCCAGGAGATGGAGGCAACATGCTTATATAGGGATCCAAATCCTAGCCCTAGGGCTGCTTCCTAAGTGAACTACCTAATTTACCCTCAACCTTAGTGGGACGGCCCAATAACAAGGGGGGCGGCTAAGAAGCCCAAAGACCCAAATGTAAACCATAGCCTCTCTTCTTTATAGGATAGAGGCGGCTAAGTGAGGTTTATTACACTCTCATAGGGTTTTTATTAGCTACTATATGGTTGAGTAGGACCCAACCCTGCTAGGGTCCTACCACCCTTACAAGCACTCACTCCTCTCTTTAGGGTGAAAAATTTCTAAGGCTAAAGGAGGGATATTTTAGAATGAATTTTTCAGCGTTTTGCTTCTTTCAAAGATTGTGTGCTTATGTCTTCAACCTAGGGATGGGAGGGGCATTTATAGGCTTTAATTGGATTCAAACATGGAGCCGAAAACCATCCCCTACCGGGTCTACCGGGTTATGACGGTACCATTGTCAGTGCTGGGCGGTACCACCGCTTGGTACACTACGACTATCAATGTACTGGGCGGTACCACTGGCCAGACTTAATCTTGAAGACTGAGCCTTTTGGTAGTTCCATCACAAAGCTAGAGGTGCCACCACCTGATGTGGCTTCCGGGCATTGTTTGGGCCTTTCATCTGGCTCAATATAGCGCTGATTTGGGTCCGATTGGCCCTTATCTGGGTTAAGGGGATTACCTCCCAATCTTAATCCTAATTATGTGCTAACTATGAAATTAAAGATATTTTCTAAGCAAATCTAAATCTGGCATGTCAAAGGTTCTTTCGGCGAGCTTATGGCAAACTTCTGATGAACTTTCGACGAACTCTCGGACATCTTCCGGCGAACTCCTAACAGGCTCCTGGACTTCATGATCATCTTGGCGAGTTCCGACGAGTCTTCTTTGGCATGCTCCAATCTTTCTCGGCCAGCTCCGCGAACCTCTGATGAGTCTTTCTAGCAAACTTCCGACAAATCCTTCGTCAAGTTCCTGACTCACTCTCGGCCAATTCCGGTAGCATTTTCGATGAATCTTCTAACTTCCGACTAACTCTCGAACTATCACATCTTGGATTTTTTTTTTTCAAGATCATATCTTTCCACACATATAGAGCTAAATAGATAAATATCACTTTATTCATAATTATAAATATTTATTATAATTTATTTGTTCATCAAGTCATAAGTAGAAAGGTAAACATAATGATGTTAACTTAAAGAATCATCCAAGTGGCTCTACCTAGCGGTAGAGGAAGGTCCGCTCTCCATTGGAATTTGATTCAGTGCTAGTGGGAGGCTACTCTGAAAATAAAAATAAAAAAATTAGCAACGCTGAGTAGGAACCCCAAAAGTCAACTCAAAATAAATACATGATAAAAAATTTATCATCCTATTGGCGTATATCAAATATCCGAAGGAGCACTCCCCCAATAGTGGATGGAGAGGCTTTATCCTACGGGATGAGTTTGTGTTCTCCCAACAACGGATAGAGGCAAACTCATATCGCACTCCCAACAGCAGATGGAGTGGAGTCTCTCACCTGCCAAAGTGGAGACACGTTCCTCCCAACAGCGGATGGAGGAACCGTTCCAGCCTCGCTAATCCCTGAAGGGAATCGCCCTACCTGCCCTTGGAAGGAAAATAACATAATCTCACACTAGTCATGTCTATATCGAGATGAAATAACACATTCAAAATATCTCTTTCCAACATCATCAATATCAATAATACCAAATAGCTCTCAATTGACTTGAACCCTAGTTAAATCGATCTAATCAAACTCGATTCACTAGAACCTAACTGAACCGATCTCTAATCCTCATTTAACTAGTCTGGAACCACCCTAGACTAGTATAATTTAGACTAGATTAGGTTCAATTTAGGTTAAACTAACTTGAAAAGTCAGACCAATTTGGAACCACCTTGAATTGATCTGGACTAATCAAGTCTAGTTTAGTTCAATCAATGTTTGGGCTCAAATCTAATAATTTAATAATATTAGACTAGATTAAGCCAACCCAAATATCGGTACGTGCATTGCATATGATTGTACATACATCATACCAGGTTGGGCCAAACCTGGCTCATGATTGCCCACATTGGGTTGGGTTAGCTATGGGCTAGGGCCCGACCCATGGGTTGGGCCTAGCCTACAGGCTGTTTTAACCCAATCCTATCCAATTTCATAAATTTTAAATTATAATAATATATATTCATTGATAATAATATATTAAAATATAATAATAGATTAAATAAATGATAAGGAAAGATAAGCTTCAACATGAGGAAATAACATTCTTGATTCAATAAGAATTAGAAATCATACTTTTAAAACATGTAACATGAATAATTTCAACATGATCAAATAATAACATTCTAAATCTCAAAAAAGATAAAAATTTTTAGATAACATATTCTAATCAACAATAAAAATTTTAACATCTAAAGAATTAAAAATTATTTTTGAACTACTCATGGTATATTTTAATCTAAATAAGATTAGAAGATAACTACAATACAATGAAAAAAAAAATCTGATATCATAAAACATATAAAATTTCAGTATATTTAAAAAATAAAAACCTTTAAAGAGTATCAAAGGATAAAATATTTTAATTCAATAATAACTAATACCAATCTAAAAATTTCAACATAGAATCCAAATAAAACTTTTAATTTCAAGAAAGGTCAGAAGAACCTACCTCTTCTTAGTAGGATAAAACTCCTCGTTCCTCCCGCTGTTGAGTTCTGCTCGAAAAGAACGAAGGAGAGAAATCTCTCCCCTTAAATAAGAGAAGGTGAGCCTCCATTAAAGGAAAATTTTCTAAAATTTTATATTTATTTAATATAAATTATTTTTATTTAATATACTAACAAATATAATATCACCCTATTTGGAATGCTTAATAACCATTTCCTAATTCGTAATTACAAACAAGGAAGTAGGATTAACATTTCTTAAATTATACTAGCATATAAAGAAATAATATTTGATTCCTAAATCAAATATTTGATTTGATTACATTCTTCCCACTTACAAAAAATTTAGTCCCCAAATTTTACTTACCTTAAGAGAATATATGAGGATACCATTCTCGCATATCTTCTTCTCTTTCCCACATTGCCTCTTGGTCTGAATGGTGTTGCCAACAAATCTTTACCAAAGGTATAATTTTATTTCTTAGAACATGTTCTTTCCTCTCCAAGATCTGGATTGGTTGTTCTGCAAAAGTGGCATCGTCTCTTAGTTATAGAGGTTGGTAAGATATGACATGTGATGGATCCCTAACATATCTTCGAAGCATAGACACGTGGAATACATCATGGATGCTAGCCAAAGCCAGGGCAATGCCAATCTATATGCCACAGGCCCGACCTTTTGTAAGATCTCAAATGAGCCAATAAATCTAGGAGCTAACTTCTCTTTTGACCAAACCTCATAACTCCCTTGGTTGGCGACACTTTCAAGAAGACATGCTCACCAACTTTAAACTCTAGATCTCTTCGTCTTCGATCTGCATAACTTTTCTAGTGACTTTGAGCTGTTAATAATCTTTGGCATATAATTCGAATATTATCAGCATCTTTTTGAATTAATTGAGATCTCAAAAGTTTTTATTCTCCTATCTCATCCCAATATACAAGTGATTTACACTTTCTCCCATAAAGAGCTTCAAAAAGGGCCATTTGTATACTAGAGTGGTAACTATTATTATAAGAAAACTCAATTAGGTGCAAGTGCATATCCCAACTTCCACCAAAGTCCAAAGCACATGCTCTTAAGAGGTCTTTAAGAGTTTGTATTATCCTTTCAGATTGACCATCAGTTTGGGGGTGAAAAGTTGTACTAAACTTTAACTGTGTGCCCAAAGATTTTTGTAGACTTCCCAAAACTTAGAGGTGAACCTTGGATCTCTATCTGAAATAATGCTAACTAGCACCCCATGATATCGAATAATCTCTTTAATATACAAGCATGCTAATTTATCCAATGAATATTTCTTATTAATAGGGAGGAAGTGAGCAGATTTGGTAAGTCTATCTAATACTACCTAAATTCCATCATATCTTTTCGTAGTCTTGGGTAATCCTATTACAAAATCCATAGTGACTTGCTCCCACTTCCATTCAGGAATTGAAATCCTTTGTAATTTTTCGACAAGTACTTGATGTTCTGCCTTCACCTGTTGACATATCAGATATTTAGAAACAAACTCTGTATATCTCTCTTCATACCACACCACCAGTAGTTTTGGCATAAATCCCAATACATCTTGGTAGTCCCGGGATGGATATTAAATTTTGATATGTGTGCCTCCTCTAATAATTGCATCTTTACTGGATAGTTTTCGAGAACACACAAGCGATTGTGGAATGTAATAGAATCATCTTCGATTTGGAGGAATTCGAATCTAGCTCCTTGAGCTATTTCCTTAACTATTATTTGGAGATGTGAATGTTCTTTCTGACCTTTTTTAACCCTTTATACTAAATATAATTGTGCCATCAAACATGTAAGAAAACATTTATTTATCTCTGATAAAAGTCTAAGTTTTAAGTCTACCAACTCAGTCATCATAGAATTTCTTTAAATATTCATATAGACTACAAGACTAGAAGTATTTCTGCTTAAGGCATCAGTAACCACATTAGCCTTCCCAGGATGATAGTTGATATTAAAATCATAATCCTTTAGAAAGTCCAACCATCTTCTTTATCTCATATTTAAATCTTTTTGTGTGAAAATATACTTGAGACTCTTATGATCTGTGAAGATTTCAAAAGTTTGTCCATAGAGATAATGCCTCCAAATTTTCAGTGCAAAAATGATAGCTGCTAGCTCTAAATCATGAGTAGGATAGTTTTTCTCATGAGATTTCAATTGCCTAGATGCATAAGCAACTACCCTCTCATTTTGCATTAGGACACAACCAATTCCTTGTAGTGAGGCATCATTATATACTACAAAATCTTCTCCCCCCAAAAGGAATCATCAAGATAGGAGCATTGTTAATCTTTTCTTCAATTCTTGAAAACTTCATTGACATTTGTCATCCCATATAAATTTTATGTTCTTTTGTGTCAACCTGGTCAAAGGTGTTGCTATTTTTGAAAAGCCTTCTACGAACCTTCTATAGTATCTAACTAAACCCAAGAAACTTCTAATCTCTGAAACATTAGAAGGCTACTTCCATTTTGTCACAACTTCAATCTTGTGAGGGTCAACAGATATACCAGCACTCAAAATTACATGGCCGAGAAACATAATTTCATTGAGCCAGAAATTACACTTACTTAATATGACATATAATTTCTCTTGTCTTAGGACTTCCAGAACTGTCTTAAGATGGTATTCATGTTCTGCCCTACTTTTGGAGTAGATCAAGATATCATCAATGAAGACAATTACAAATTTATCAAGATAAGGGTGGAACACCCTATTCATAAGATCCATGAAGGTAGTCGGTGCATTTGTGAGTTCGAAGGGCATTACTAAAAATTCATAATGATCGTATCTTGTTCTGAAAGCTATTTTCTGTATGTCTCCTTCTCTTATCTTCAGTTGGTGATACCCAGATCTCAAATCAATTTTTGAATATACCTAAGTACCTTGAAGTTGATTAAATAGCTTATCTATTCAAGGAAGGGGATATTTATTCTTTATGGTCACTTGGTTGAGTTGCCTATAATTAATACATAGCCGCATAGATCCATCTTTCTTTTTTACAAATAAGATAGGGGCACTTTAAGGTGATACACTAGGTCGAATAAAACCCTTATCCAAAAGCTCCTAGATTTATTTCTTTAACTCCAACTCAATTGGTGCCATTCTATATGGGGGTTTAGAAATAGGTGTGGTGCTAGGTAGAAGATCAATTGTAAATTCAATCTGCCTATTTGGTGGTAGTGCAGGTAGATCATCAGGAAAAACATCTGGAAAATCCCGTACAATGGGGATGTCCTCTAATATTGGCTTCTTAGATTCTTCTCCAGAAATGAAGGCCAAGTACTCCTAACATCCCTTCAATAATAGTTGGGTAGCACTCAAGGCAGATAAGTTAGGATCGAGAGCTAAGATGGGGGGGGGGGAGGGGGGTGGGCGCGGGGTGAATTAGTGTAGCGGTTAAGTTCAAAAAATTTTGATGATTTAAACAAGAAAATAGGAGAAGTAAAGCAAAGATAGTTTGCAGAAATGTAAATGACGATAAGGTAAATGCAAACTGATTTTATAGTGGTTTGGTCATCCGACCTACATCTACTCTTGATTCCTCTTCGTTTGAGGTCACCGGCTTTCCACTAGCTATCTTCCTTCTAATGGGCGAGGACAAACTCCCTTTTACAAATTTTGTCTATAAGACTTCCCTCAGCACCTTTCTCAAAGACAACTTCAAACTTTGGAGGAGGGATTTCAACTAAAACTAATAGAGTTTTCCCTTAGTTTCTTGCACAATTCTTGTTATCCTAAGTAAGAACATTTGGGGTATTTATAGACCCCAAGAGGATTCAAATTTGAAGCCCAAATTTGAATCACCCTGGATTTTAGGGGTACTGGCGGTACCACCGCCTACGCTTTCTGCCCCTGTTAGTGTACTAGGAGGTACTACCATCCAACCTGGCAGTACCACCGCCTGACACATTGACACGGTCAGTGTATTGGGTGGTACCACTGCCCAGCCAGTGGTGTCACTGCCCGGGAACTCTGCCCCAGGGTGGTACCATCGCCCAGATGTTCTGGGGAGCTGGACTTGGGCGGTGCCACCACCAAACAGCATCCAGCACTCTTGGTTGGGCCTTAAACCTAGCCCAAACCCATCTAATATCGGGCCCAATTGGCCCCTAGCAGGGTTAAAGTATTAACACTTAATCCTAATCCTAATTATGTGCTAACTATGAAATTAAAGATATTTTCTAAGCTATTACAAAGTCCGCAAGTCAAGACTTCTTTCTTTGATGAGCTTTCGGTGAACTTCTGGTGGTCTTCCGACGAACCCTCGAATACCATTCTACGGACTCCCAGCGAGCTCCTGTACTTCACGACTGATCTTGGTGAGTTCCGACGAGCTTCTACAGCAAGCTCCGATCTTTCTCGGTGAGCTCCACGAGCTTCCGATGAACCTTCTGGTGAACTTCCGAAAACCCTTCGGCAAGTTCCCTACTCGTTCTCAGCCAGTTCCGGCAGCACTCCCGATAAATCTTCGGACTTCCGTCAAACTCTCAAACTCCCAATGATTCCATCATACTTGACTCCGGCCTTTGTTTTACTTTACATCTTCATCATTATCATAGTTAATCCTACATATATGCTAAAACTCTACTTCGATCTAGATAATTATTACAATGCGAATTGACATTCTGTTGCTTGGCACATCATTGGCTTATGGGCGCTTCATCCGAGACTTCAGCACATTGTACTCTTTTGCGGCCTGTTGTCCAATTGGTAGCTAACCTCCGTAGCCCCAATCTCCTTAGAGTAACTCTGCTCTTCTTAGCCCGATGCCCAACGTTTGAAGCCTTCTGCCGATTATCGATCGGACCTTCGACACGACATCCAATATCCTGATGTGTTCCTCTAGCACAACGTCAATTCGTCCTGTGTCAACTATCTAATCTTGATCGAGTAGACCTGCATCACTTAAAACATAGTTAGACAATAAACCACAATCAATTAGTTTCATCATCAAAATCCGAGACCTAATCACCCTTTTTGATGATGACAACTAATTGATGACCAACGAGTTAACCTTAACTCCTCGGAGTTTAACTAAAATCTCTATCAATATGTCATTGATAGAACACTTGATTATCCCAAATCCAAGCAATATATATGAAAATCATGTTAACAAACTATCATACAAATATGTAAAATATTCAATCATACATTGCATTACATGAACTCATCAATATACTTCTCCCTTAGTCATCAACAAAAAGAAAAAGTTGTATCATAGCTATTTTAAAAGATATGCAAGTCAACATATAAGCTAGATTTACAACATAGCAAGATAAAGATTTGCAATATACATCACTTTGAATATGCAAGCTAATAGTTTTCAAAGATGTGCAAGTTTGTATTTTTCTTTCTAAAGATAGGCAAGATAGCAATTTTTCATTCTTTTCTTAAGATGTGCAAGTTGTACTATCTTTGCTTCCTTTACAATATGCATGTAATTTTTGTTTCTTCTCTTTTGAGAAGTGTGCTTTGCCTTCCTTTGCATGTTCTAGCTAGCAAAAACTTTCTCCCCTTTGTTTTTGTCAAAAAGAAGGGAAGAGTACAATTCTTTTCCCTTTACATGAATTTTAAAATTATGACAATTAACAAAGATAAATATTTATGGGGTATCAAAAGTTTACATTCATGATTCAAAATCAATTTATGAAAATCAAGTTATGAATTCTATCATCAAAATCAAGTTATGAAGATCAAATTAATCATTCAAGCTAACACTTAAGGTACTCTTTAAGATGCTAGCAATTTTGTGATATGTTAACAAGTAATTTTTGCTTACTCTAGCAAAATTCTTTCTCTCGTGATGCATAAGCTAGCAAGCATTTGCCTTAAGCTAGCAATCTTTCTCCCCCTATGTCATTGTCAAAAAGAAGGGAGGAAGCAATGATATAAAAATTTCCTTTACATAAAAAATTACATCAATAAAAATATACATCAATCTTTCAATCATCATATGATGAATACAACCAAGAATCATGATGCATAAAAAATATATCATTCTCATAGATCAAGTCATGATTCTTTGATTCATTATAAAGCAAATTTCTTTTATATCAATTTTTCAGTTTATAATAAGGAGTATACAATCAATATAAAAGAATCATGATATAAAAACATATCAATATCAAAGGCTCAAAATATTTCAATCATGACTCATACAAGCCATAAAGAAATCATGTCATGAACACCAATAGACATCTTAAGGTATCACATTAGAAAGATATTTCAAAAATATGTATCGCAATCATAAATATTGATAAGTAATTCATTTGAATGTATCATTTCATTAGCAAAACCACTTGATTCAGGAAAAAGAATTCCAAGTATCAAATATCAAGATATCAAAACTTGGATTGTGATAAAGCTCATTCAAGTTTGAATCATCAAAATCATTAACATAGTTTATGATATTCATAAATTGACATAAACTTGAATTGTTCTCCTCTTTGGTAAATGATAAAAAGAAGCAATCATAGAGGAAAATATTTTGATTTGTAAAAAAATCTCAAGTCAAGAATTCAAAGTCATGATTTCAAGTGATCAAGAGAGAAGTCATAAAATCATTCAAACTCATTTTGTCAACTCAAACTCATAATCAAATCAAAATCATTTGTGAGATCCATAACATGAATGAAGTGATTATCAACCTTCTAGAGATTGCAAAATGATAAATATATTTTTGATAAACACTTATTATCAAATCATCAATTTCATAATTCATTTGGAAGGTTCTCCTCTTTTGAAAAAAAGAACAAAATGAATTAAGGAGATAGAGCATGATTGAAGTATTTAACATGATTAAAACATGATTCATATTTAAAATGTATCTTATGCCATAAATATGAATCAAGCATTTGTCAAATCCGAAATCATTCTCAAAATCACATTCAATAAATTCATATATGATAAGCATGGATTCATGAATTTCCTATAGAAAAATCGATAAGATTGAGATAAAGGATTGCATTTCATTTTTATATGCGATTTGCTTCTTATAACCAGGTTTTTTTCTTTTAATGTCAAATAGAGATAAGCATGGAAGTTCAAGATGTAAAGGCAAAAACATCATAAAAATGATTTAGATCAAAAATATATATAACAAGACATATGATTCATCATGTATAGCTTTAAGATGTGAGTTCATCAAACATTATACAAGCTTTCATTGCTAAGACTTTTGTCATTATTTAGATTATTCAATTTTACAAAATAAATCATCAAAATTATTTTAATTCTTTCTTTAATTAGTTAGTTATAACAAGATGTTTACCATCTTACATGATTCAAGCTTTGTGAGATCTCTAGAATCAAACTCAAACTTTTGCTAAAACCATGCATCATTTTATAAATCCGAAAAGCTATCAAGCAACATCAAACAAAAAGTCATGATAATTAAATTTTTGTGTCAAAATGATGCATCTTGTTTGAAACCAATTTCATCATAAAGATCATCAAAACAAATGTATCAAAATCTTTCATTCAAAAATTTTATTAAGAGCAACAGAGATGGTTTACATGTAAGCATGCTCTTATCTTTTTCTACTAGATTCATGTATCAACATTTAAAAGACAAGACATAAGTTTCTTCATAAAGCCATTAAGACCAAACACATAAAACACAAAAACATCATGATAGCACATTTTTCATTTTTATGTATTTTATTTCATGCGATTGATCTTATATGAGTATGTTCAAAATTTTCATATGAAAATGTCATGCATCATATAAATTTGAAAAATAATTTTTGTCATGAAAACCATCAAGTCCAAATGTGACATAAGACAACATCAAAACCACTTTTCTTTCATTTAGAAAATTTGTGGATTAGGTCTTTTAGTCTTACAATTGATTTCATAAAGACATGTATAAATCCGAAACAAGTTACGTCAAAGCCGAAAATACATTATAGCATATCAAATGGTAATGTCAAGCATGATACAAACATTTTCATTAAGACACTTCCAAGAATAACATACATAGATATGTATTTGATGTACAATCGCTACTACAAATCATTTAATCATCATTCATAATTTTGAATCATAACATGCATGAAACTTTAACAACATAATTTTCATGATCAATTTTTAATATTTTAAAATTGCTAAGAAGAGAAGCATAATATAATTTTTGAAAATAATATTTTATTTCCTACCAACCAAATTAAGCACTCATGAAAAGGATATCAAGTAATTTCAAAATAAGGTAAAAACATTTTAGGTGAGTTACTTACCTTGTTGTTGAAACCCGTTAAAGCCCAATTCACGGTTTCATCACTTGATTCTTCTTTATGCTTTCATCTTCATCTTTGGCCTCTTCCTTCATTCAAGTTCATTTTTAGTTTAGATTTTTATTTAATGAACTTATTAAAATTCATTGTTATTTGTTTAATGTCCTCATTACTTGAGTCATCACTCAAGTGGTATTCATTTGTCTAAAGTTCCAAATCCTTCCTATTCTTTGGAAGGTGGTTCAAATGTTCGTAGTGTACAAGGAAGCTCATTTCATATATTATCAATGAGCCAATGAGTTCTTCCAATGAAAATTTATTTAAATCTTTATATTCTTGTATCGTCGTTACTTTAGAATCCCAATTTTTTGAAAGCGAATGTAAAATCTTGTTAACAAGTTCAAAATTTAAAAAATATTTACCAAGTGCTCTTAGACTATTGATGACATCCATGAAACGGGTGTACATGTCGCCTATAGTCTCGCTTGGTTGTATTTGAAAAACCTCAAAATCATGCATCAAAATATTAACTTTTGAGTCTTTGACTCTACTCGTTCCTTCGTGTGTGACTTCAAGTTTGTGCCAAATATCAAAAGCCATTTCACACGTTGAAATCCAATTAAATTCAGTTTTATCTAGAGCACAAAATAAGGCATTCATAGCCTTTGCATTTAAAGAAAAATATTTCTTCTCCAAATCCGACCATTCGTTCATCGGTTTAGAGGGAAGTTGAAAACCGTTTTCAATAACGCTCCATAAATCCAAATTTAAAGAAATCAAGAAAACTCTCATTTGAGTTTTCCAATATATATAGTCTGATCCGTAAAAAAAAGGTGGACGAACAACCGAAAAGCCCTCTTGAAAGCCATAAAGAGCCATTTCTCATGGGTGTGAATCCGAATGAGAAATAACGTAGCTCTGATACCAATTGTTCGGATCGAGAGCGGCACTAAGAGGGGGGGCTGAATTAGTATAGTGGTTAAGTTTAAAAAATTTTGGTGATTTAAACAAGTTTCGAAAAACTTCGTATAATTGAAAGCAATGTTTTGTTTGAACACGGAAAGGAATGATGCTTTAAACTTGAAGCCGATTGTAAGATGGAGAAAATAGAAGAAGTAAAGTGAAGATGGTTTGCAAAAATGTAAATGATGATAAGGTAAATGCAAACTAATTTTATAGTAGTTCGGTCATCCGACCTACATCTACTCCCGATTTCTCTTCGCTTGAGGCCACCAGCTTTCCACTAGCTATCCTCCTTCCAATGGGCGAGGACAAACTCCATTTTACAAACTCTGTTTACAAGACTTCCCTCAACACCTCTCTCAAAGATAACTTCAAACTTTGGAGGAGGGATTTTAACTAAAACTAACAGAGTTTTCCCTTAGTTTCTTGCATAATTCTTGCTATCCCAAGTAAGAACATCTGGGGTATTTATAGACCCTAAGAGGATTCAAATTTGGAGCCTAAATTTGAATCACCTTGAATTTCGAAAGTACTGGTAGTACCACCGCCAGTGTTGGGCAGTACCACCGCCTAGGCTTTCTGCCCCTGTCAGTGTACTGGGCGGTACCAACACCCAGTCTGATGGTACCACCACCCGACACATTAACACGGTTAGTGTACTAGGCGATACTACCGCCCAGCCAGCAGTGCCACCGCCCGGGCACTCTACCCTAGGGCGGTACCACTGCCCAATCAAGGCAATACCACTGCCCAGTCTCGACGGTACCGCCGCCCAGATGTTTTGGAGAGCTGGACCTGGGTGGTGCCATCACCCAGGTCTGGTGGTGCCACCGCTAGACAGTGTCCAGCACTCTTGGTTAGGCCTTAAACCCGGCCCAAACCGATCCAATATCGGGCCTAGTTGGCCCCTAATAGGGTTAAAGGATTAACACCTAATCCTAACCCTAATTATGTGCTAACTATGAAATTAAAGATATTTCCTAAGCTATTACAAAGTCCGCAAGTCAAGACTTCTTTCTCCGATGAGCTTCCGGCAAACTTCCGGTAGTCTTCCGACGAACTTCCGATGGTCTTCCGACGAACCCTTAATTACCATTCTACGGACTCCCGGCAAGCTCCTGTACTTCACGACTGATCTTGGCGAGTTATGACGAGCTTTTTCAGCAAGCTTCGATCTTTCTCAGTGAGCTCCATAAACTTTCGATGAACCATCCGGTGAACTTCCAAAAACCCTTCGGCAAGCTCCCTACTCGTTCTCGGCCAATTCTGGTAGTACTCTCGATGAATCTTCGGACTTTCGTCGAACTCTCGAACTCCCAATGATTCCATCGTACTTAACTCCGACCTTTGTTTCGCTTTACGTCTTCATCATTATCTTAGTTAATCTTGCACACATGCCAAAACTCTACTTCGATCTAGATAGTTATTACAATGCGAATTGACATTCTGTTGCCTGGCACGTCATTGGCTTATCGGCACTTCGTTCGATACTTTGGCACATCGTCCTCTCTTGCGGCCTGTTGCCCAATCGATAGCTAACCTCCGCAGCCCCGATCTCCTTGGCGTAACTCTGCTCTTCTTGGCCCGATGCTTGACGTCCAAAGCCTTCTGCCGATTGTCGATTGGACCTCCGGCACGACATCCAATATCCTGATGTGTTCCTCTAGCATAATGTTAATTCCTCCTGCGTTAATTGTTTAATCCTGATCGAGTATACCTGCATCACCTAAAATACAATTAGATAATAAACTATAATCAATTAGTTTCATCATCAAAATCTGAGACCTAACAAGTAATAATCTTCTGGAAACAATTGACATTTGCATGGTATACTGAAAGCTAGTCCATACTTAAGATAGCATCGAAATCTTGAAATTCTAGTAGAATAAGATCTACTAGCAAATCATGACTTTCAATAGTAGTAATACAATTTCTATATATCTGATAAGCTATCAGGGAGTTTCCAACTGGTGTTGCTACCATTAACACATTATGCATTGTTTTAGAATTCTTATGTAGCTTCCTAACAAAATATGGTGATATAGAAGAATGCGTAGAACCTAAATCTATAAGCATAGATGCAGATATACCACAAAGTGTGATGATACCTTTAATAATAGATCCTGAGGCTTCAACATCTTGATGGGTCCATGCATAGACCCTCGCTTGACCTCTCTCTTTGGGTCCTAGCTGTTGTTGTCCAACTACTTGGGGTGGAGCTCAGTGTTGTTGCTTTCGAGGGTAGTCCTTCGATATGTGATCCGGTTGTTGATAATAAAAGCATACATGTTGTCCCATGGGGCATGAGGTGGAAACATGATCTGTCTTTTCACAAAAGTAGCATCTTATAATGATTTGATTACTAGGAGCTCCTATCTGTTGATGCCCAAGCTATTTGCCCTTGCCTTTCTTTGAGGGTCCAGAATGAGATCCCCCATATATAGATGGTGTAGTATTAAAAGGTCGCTTTCGATCCTTTACTTATTGTAGTTCATTATCCAATTTCTCCACCACCAGAGCTCGATTTAACACTTTAGCATAGGTTGGTAAAATCAATACTACAACAGACTTTTTAATTGATGATCGAAGTCCCCTCTCAAAATGACAAGCTCTTTGATTTTCATTAAAGGCAATATATGGAGAGAACTGGACTAGTTCAGTGAAATAATGATCATATTCCATTACTGTTTTACTTCCTTAGTAGATGGTAAGCAATTCTTGTTGCTTTTCAAAACGAACTGAATCAAAAAAGAACTGCTCATAAAATGCATCCTTAAACTGTTCCCAAGTCACCACATTGCCTCCAACCTCTAACATCTTCCTTTTTGAGGTCCACCAAGTATTTGCCTTCCCTTCCAAAATGAAAGAAGCAAAAGACACATTCTGATTTTCTCGATATTCGATAGCTTCGAATGTCTTCTTCACTTGACGAATCTAACGTTTAGTAAAGATTGGATCTGGTTTGCCCTAAAAAACAGATGGTCTCAATATCTTAAAATGATTCAAGGTATTATTTTCACCCTATGGAGCTCTATCCTACTCCTCTTGTCGCTCAAAGTATCCTTTAATAGCATTGAGGACTCCATGTACATCATTTGGAGCATTGACAGGTGCTGGCACATGAGATGTATTTTGTGGTATAAGAGAAGCCGACAAATAATTAGTGACAGGTGTACGTAAGGATTGGGTTTGCTCTATGATGCGTGAAACGTCCAAGTTATTGTTTGCTCGAACACCCCTTCGAGGGCGAAGGCTAGTAGCATTGTGACCATGAGCGTCACGGGAGATAGGGCTACTATTTTTTTGAATTGGATCTATTACTCCTAAAATAGGTCAAGACAATCATTGGTCAAAATCAATCAAGAGACTTAAACACCTACAAGCCTTAGACCATGCTTTGATACCATAAAAAAAGTCACATCCTAGATTTTTTTTTCAAGATTACATCTTTTCACACATATAGAGCTAAATAGATAAATATCACTTTATTCATAATTATAAATATTTATTATAATTTATTTGTTCATCAAGTCATAAGTAGAAAGGTAAACATAGTGATGTTAACTCAAAGAATCATCCAAGTGGCTCTACCTAGCGGTAGAGGAAGGTCCGCTCTCCATTGGAATCTGATTTAGTGCTAGTGGGAGGCTTTGAAAATCAAAAACAAAGAAAATTCAGCAATGCTGAGTAGGAACCCCAAAAGTCAACTCAAAATAAATACATGATCAAAAATTCATCATCCCATTGGCATATATCAAATATCCGAAGGAGCACTCCCCTAACAGTGGATGGAGAGGCTTTATCCTATGGGATGAGTTTGTATTCTCCCAATAACGGATGGAGGCAAACTCATATCGCACTCCCAATAGTGGATGGAGTGGCGTCCCTCACCTGCCAAAGTGGGGACACGTTCCTCCCAACAATGGATGGAGGAACCGTCCAACCGCCACGTCTGACCCACTAATCCCCGAAGGGAATCGCCCTACCTGCCCTTGGTAGGAAAATAACATAATCTCACACTGGTCATGTCTATATCGAGATGAAATAACACATTCAAAATATCTCTTTCCAACATCATCAATATCAATAATACCAAATAGCCCTCAATTGACTTGAACCCTAGTTAAATCGGTCTAATCAAACTCGATTCACTAGAACCTAATTGAACAAATCTCTAATCCTCATTTAACTAGTCTGGAACCACCATAGACTAGTATAATTTAGACTAGATTAGGTTCAATTTAGGTTAAACTAACTTGAAAAGTCAGACCAATTTGGAACCACCTTGAATTGATCTGGACTAATCAAGTCTAGTTTAGTTCAATCAATGTTTGGGCTCAAATCTAATAATTTAATAATATTAGATTAGGTTAAGCCAACCCAAATATCGGTATGTGCATTGCATATGATTGTACATACATCATACCAGGTTGGGCCAACCCTGGCCCATGATTGCCCACATTGGGCTGGACTGGGTTAGCTTATGGGCTAGGGCCCAACCCATAGGTCATCGGGCGGCTGGTCTAATCTCTCAATTTTATAAATTTTAAATTACAATAATATATATTCACTGATAATAATATATTAAAACATAATAATAGATTAAATAAATGATAAGGAAAGATAAGCTTCAACATGAGGAAATAACATTCTTGATTCAATAAGAATTAGAAATCATACTTTTAATACATGTAACATGAATAATTTCAACATGATCAAATAATAACATTCTAAATCTCAAAAAAGATAAAAATTTTAGATAATATATTCTAATCAATAATAAAAATTTTAACATCTAAAGAATTAAAAATTATTTTTGAACTACTCATAGTATATTTTAAGCTAAATAAGATTAGAAGATAACTGCAATACAATGAAAAAAATTCGATATCATAAAACATATACAATTTTAGTATGTTTATAAAAATAAAAACCTTTAAAGGGTATCAAAGGATAAAATATTTTAATTCAACAATAACTAATACTAATCTAAAAATTTTAACATGGAATCCAAATAAAAAATTTTAATTTCAAGAAAAGTAGGGAGAACCTACCTCTTCTTAGTAGGATGAAACTTCTCGTTTCTCCCGTTGTTGAGTTCTACTCAACGAGGAATGAAGGAGAAAAATCCATCTCCTTAAATAGGAGGAGGTGAGCCTCCATTAAAAGAATTTTTAAAATTTTATATTTATTTAATATAAATTATTTTTATTTAATATACTAACAAATATGATATCACCCTATTTGGAATATTTAATAATTATTTCCTAATTCGTAATGACAAACAAGAAAGTAGGATTAACATTCCATAAATTATACTAGCATGTAAGGAAATAATATTTGATTCCTAAATCAAATATTTGATTTGATTACAGAACTCCTAACGATTCGATCGTCCTTGACTCCGATACGTCATTTTGTTTTATGTTTTTATCGCTATCATAGTTAATCTTATACACTAATTAAACCTTAACCCTACTTCGATCTAGACAATTATAACACAAATCAACATCTTGTTGCCCGACACGTCATTGGTCGACGCTTTGTTCGGTTCTTTGGCGCAACATCCTCTTATGTGGCCTATTGCGTAATTGGCGGTTGACCTCAACCTCGATCTCCTTAGTGCAACTCCATTCTTCTTGGCCCGATGCCCGATATCTTTGTCCGAAGCCTTCTGCCGATTGTCGACTAGACCTCCGGCTCGACGTCTAATCTCCTGACGTGATCTCTTCTGGTGCAACGCTGATTCATCCTGTATCAATTATCTAATTCTGATTGAGAATAGACCTGCATGACTTAAAATGCAGTTAGATCATAAATCACATTCAATTAGTTTTATCATCAAAATCCGAGATTCAACAATCTCTCCCTTTTTTATGATGACAACTAATTGATGACGGAGTTAACCTTAACTCCCAAAGTTTAACCAAACTCCCCCTATCAATATGCTATATTGATAGAACCCTTGGATTTCAACAAATCCAAGTAACATGTATCAAAAATATCATGTCATCAAAAACATCATGCAAATATAAAAATATTCAATATATTACATGAAACCATCAATCTACTTCTCCCTCTTTGTCATCAACAAAAAGGAGAAGTTACTTCTAGCTATTTTAAAAAATATGCAAGGTTTATAACACACTAGCTATCAAGATATATGACTTTCAATCATAGAAAGTTTTTAAGTTCAAGCATGATAATTTTTACCTACTTCTTGAGATGTGCAAGTTTGCACTTCATTTCTCACAATAGGTAAGATAGCACTTGTTTCTTCTCGTTTGAGAAGTGCAACTTAGTTTTGCCTTAGCAAATTTTTACAATGGGCTAGCAATATTGTATAATTTATTTTAAACATGCAAGCTAAATTTTCATTACAACATACAACCATAGAAGCATAGCAAGTGTCAGATTTGCAAATTTTTTAAGTTTTACATTTTTTGCTTCTATTGAAATAGCAATTCTTTGCTTCTCTTTAGATTGCAAGATTGCAATTCTTTACAAGTTCTAGCTAGCTACTTTTGCCACTTTTTCTTGTGATACACAAGCTAGCAAGTTTTCCTCGTGATATACTAAGATAGCAATTTTTCTCTCCCTTTGTTATTGTCAAAATAAAGTGGAGGATCCAAAGATATAGATTTTTATATCAATTATAAATTTACATTAATAAAAGTTTACATTTATTTTTCAATCATCACATGATGCATTCCAAAAAGTACTAAAACATAGGAGAAAAATCTAATTAAGCAGACTATGTTTCAATCATTGAAGTCAAGTCATCATAAATGTAAAAGACATTATATATGGTTCATAAATGTTCTTTTTAGTAGGATCAAGATCAAGATTTGTAAATATTTTCTTTAGCATGAATTTTCAATTCATGATGAAAGGTATACAACCAAGAATCATGATACATAAAAAAAATATCAATATCATAGATCAAGTCATGATTCATGATTCATCATAAAGCAAATTAATTTTCAATTATCATATAAGGAATGCAAGCCAAGGTAATCATATCATTTCTAAATCATAAAAGATATGATATCAACACAAATCTTAGGAAAACAAGGAAGATATCTAGATTCATGCATAATATCTCTCATTTTATCATGAATTATAAGAAAGAATTTCAAGTATCAATTATTGAGATATCAAGACTTGGATTGTTTTCCTCTTTAGTAAATGATAGAATGAAGGAGTCATTGAGGAAAAGGATTTTGATTCTTATAAAAATATCTCAAGTCAAGAAATCAAAAGAGAGTTCATGATTCACTTGAAACAAAAGATCTCATTCAAATCAATTTGTCAACTCAAAACCCATAATCATTTTCGAGATTCATAACATGAATAAAGTTATCAACTTTTTAGAGATTCAAAATGACAAATAGATTTTTTGATAAAAACTTATTATCAAATCATCAATTTCATGATTCATTTAGAAAGTTCTCTTTAGTAAAGAAATATAAGAGAACAAAATGAATTAAGGAGATTGAAGCATGATTCATATTTAAAATGTATCTTACTTCGTAAATACGAATCAAGCATTTGTCAAATCTGAAATCATCCTCAAAATCATATTCAATAAATTCATAAATGACAAGCATAGATTCATGAATTTCTTATTGAAAAATCGATAAGATTGAGATAGAGGATTGCATTTCATTTTTATATGTGATTTACTTCTTATAAGCATGCTTTTGCCCTTAATAAAAACAAATGTCAATATTCAAGATGAAAAGATAAATTTTGTCATAAAGATCATTAAGTCAAATCACATTAAGCATGTGGCATTTTTCAAAAAATTCGATTCAAGAGATTCATATGGATTCATCAAAAATCAAAAACTTTAGAGATAGAAAATTTTTAAGAAACATGCATTTCCTTTTTATGATTTATTTCATATAAGCATGCTTTTGTCTTTTATCATCATATAGATCTGAAAAGCAAGTTTTAAGAGAAATCATTGAGACCAAGAACATGATACACATTAATTTTCAAAACATTCATCATGATTATTTTCAAGAGATTCACAAGATTCATATAATGAATTCATTAACTTCAATAAGATCGAAAATGCATTTTCACTTCATGCAATTGATTTCATACAATCATGTCCAAACCATCATCGTATAAATTCCAAAATATAAGTTTTGTCATCAAAACCATCAAGACAAAACATATCAAACATAAAACCTCATGATAGAGCATTTTTCATTTTTATATGTTTCAATTTGAGTGAGCATGTTCAAATTTTTCATGCAAGGGCCAAGTATCATATTTAGAACCAAAAGCATCATCACCCTTTGTTTTATTTGGAAAAGCCATGTGGGTTAAGTCTTTTAGCTTTGCAATTGTTGTCATAAAGACATGCATCATTGTATTAATCCAAAATTATCATCAAAATCTTTCATTCAAAAAATTTGTTAGGAGCAATATAGATTTGATTACATGTAAGCATGCTTAAGTCCTTTTTTGTATAAAAGATGTGTGTCAAAAGTAGAAACACAAGTTTCATAAAAACAAAATGACATGTCATCTAAAAATTTGGTTATAAAACCATCAAGACCAAAAGCACAATATTCCAAAATATAAGATTTCAAATTATCAAGCATGATACAACCATTAAGCATGATTTCATAATGCATCATCAAAATCATTTTAATTCTAATATTCTTTCTTTCATTGTTATTAGTTATAACAAGATGATTTTAGCTTAGTGTGAGAAATCATGCATCATTCATGAGAAGTCATATAGAAATTGTCAAGATAAATATTCATGGATTAATCCTATTAGGTGTACAAGCATTATCACAAATCATGCAAGTATTATTTTAATTTTTTTAAATACTAGAAAGAAAAGCATGATATAATTTTTAAAAATAATTTTTTTATTTCCTACCAACTAAACTAAGTAACTCATGAAAAGATCATGTAATTTCAAAACAATGTAACAACATTTTGGGTGAGTTACTTACCTTGTAGTCGAAGGTCAAAAGTACATTTCGTCATTTCTTCACTTGATTCGTCCTTGCGTGCCTTCCTCTTCTTTAGCCTCGTCTTCCATTCAAGTTCATTAATAGTTTTAGATTCTCATTTTATAAACTTATTAAATTTTAGTGTTCGAAGTTCAAGTTTATCATCAACATGGTTCTCATCACTTGAGTCATCACTCAAGTAGTATTTTATAGTCCGAAGTTCCAAACCCTTCTTGTTCTTTGGAAGGTGGTTCATATGTTCATCATGTTCCAAGAGTGTCATCTCATAGGTCATTAATGACCCGATTAGTTCTTCCAATGAAAAGTCATTTAGATTTTTAGCTTCTTGTATAGCGGTTACTTTCGAATCCCACCTTTTTGAAAGAGATCTTAAAATCTTATTTACGAGATCAAAGTCTAAAAAAAATTTACCAAAGGCTCTTAGACTATTGCCGATATCCGTGAAATGGGTACACATGTCACTGATAGTCTCGCTTGGTTCCATTTAAAAAAGCTCAAAATCATGCATCAGTAAATTCATTTTTGAGTCTTTAACTCTATTAGTGCCTTTGTGTGTGATTTCAAGAGTATGCCAAATATCGAAAACCATTTTGCAAGTAGAAATATAGTTAAATTTGGTTTTATCCAAAGAGCAAAATAAGGCATTCATAGCCTTTGTGTTTAAAGAAAAAAGATTTTTTCTCTAAATCCGACCATTCATTCATTGGTTTAGAGGGAGTTTAAAAATAATTTTTAATGACATTCCACAAATCCAAATCCAAAGAATATAAGAAAACTCTCATTCGAGTTTTCCAATAAGTGTAGTCCAACCCGTTAAAGAAGGGAGGATGAATAATCGAAAAACCCTCTTGAAAGCCATGAAGAGCCATTTCTCGTGGGTATGAATCCAAAAGAGAAACGACGTGGCTCTAATACCAACTGTTAGGATCAAGAGCAATACTAAGAGGGGCGGGGGGTGAATTAGTGCAGCGGTAAATTACGATAAGTTCAAACGATTTAAATGATTTTGGAAACTTCATACGATAAAAGATATTTTGATGAAAGCCATATCGGAAGTATGTTAAATTTGAAGCCGATCATAAGGAGTAGAGAAATTAAGGTGGTTTGCAGAAATGTAAATTGTAAGAATATATATCACAAACCTAATTTTTATAGTGGTTTGGATATTCGACCTACGTCCACTCCCGATTCCTCTTCACTTGAGACCACTGGCTTTCCACTAGGTGTCTTCCTTCCAACGGGCGAAGACAAACTCCCTTACAATGCTCTCTCCTTTTGACGGGCTTAGGAGGTAACCGTTAAAAGCACCTACTCATCTCTTTAGGATGAAAACTTTCTAAGGCTAGAGGAGGGATGTTTTGGAATGATTTTTTCAGTATTTTTATTCTTTCAAAGATTGTGTGCTTGTGTGTTCAACCTAGGGATGAGAGGGATAATTATAGGAACCAATTGGATTCAAACATGGAGCCAAAAACTATCCCATACCGGGTCTACGAGGTTTTGACGGTACCACCATCAGTGTTGGCAGTATCATCGCCTAGCACACTACCATTGTTAGTGTACTGGGCAGTCCCACCACCCAGACACACTGTTAGTGGACGGTACCATCGCCCAGACTCAGTCTTGAAGACTAAGCCTTCAGGTAGTTCCATCGCTCAACTGGTAGTGCCACTGCTTGACGTGGCATTTGGGCATTGTATAGGCCTTTCATCCGGCCCAACATAACCTTGATTCAGGCCTAGTTGGCCCCTATATGGTTTAAGAGGATTGCCTCCCAATCTTAACCCTAATTATATACAAACTATGAAATTAAAGATACTTTCTAAGCAAATCTAAATCTAGCACATCAAGGCTTTTTCCGACAAGCTTCCGGTGAACTTCCAGCAGACTTTCGACAAACTCTCGGACATCTTCCGGCGGACTCCTGGTAGGCTCCTAGATGTCACGATGATCTTGGCGAGCTCCGACGAGTATTCTTTGGCAAGCTCTGATCTTTCTTGGTGAGCTCCCCGAACCTCTGATGAGTCTTTTTATTGAACTTCTGATGAACCTTTCATCAAGTTCTCAACTCACTCTTGACCAATTCCGGCAGTATTCCCGATGAATCTTCGGACTTCCGGCTAACTCTCGAACTCCCAACGATTCGATCATCCTTGACTCCCGTTTTACTTTATGCCTTCATCACTATCATAGTTAATCTTACATACTAATTAAACCTTAATCCTACTTCAATCTAGATAATTATAACACGAATCCACATCCTGTTACCTGGCATGTTATTGGTCGGTGCTTTATCCGGTTCTTCGGTGCATCATCTTCTCTTGTGACCTATTGCTTAATCGGTGATTGACCTCAACCTCAATCTCCTTTGTGCAACTCTACTCTTCTTGGCTTGATGTCCGATATCTTTATCCGAAGCCTTCTACCGATTGTCGATCGGACCTCCGGCTCGACGTCCAATCTCCAGACATGATCTCTTCCAACGCAACGCTGATTCATCCTATGTCAACTATCTAATTCTGATCGAGAGTAGACCTGCATGACTCAAAACATAGTTAGATCATAAATCACACTCAATTAGTTTCATCATCAAAATTTGAGATTCAATAGGGCCAGAGTAAATAATGTCAAATAATTAGATGTCAAGTCGAAGGATCGATCGATGTATGGGCAGAATGTTGAATCTCGGATTTTGATGATGAAACTAATTGAGTGTGATTTGTTGTCTAACTACGTGTTGAGTTACACAGGTCTACTATCGGTAGGAGGCTTCGTACGTCGGGCATCGGGCCAAGAAGTGCGGAGTTGCGCCATGGATATCGAGTTTGTTTGTGCAGGAGTAACTACGAAAGGGATGAAGACGTAAAACGAAATCAAGGGCCGAAGTCAAGTGCGATGGATCGTTGGGAGTTCGAGAGTTTGACGAAGCTGAAGATTCATTGGGAGTGCTGCCGGAACTGGCCGAGAACAAGTAGGGAGCTTGCCGAAGGGTTTTCGGAAGCTCGCCGGGAGGTTCGTCGGAAGTTCGCGGAGCTTGACAAGAAAGATCAAAGCTTGCCAAAGAAGCTCGGGGGAACTCGCCAAAATCATCGTGGAGTCCGAGAGCTTGCCGGGAGTCCATAGGATGGTTTCCGAGGGATCGTCGGAAGACCGCCGGAAGTTCGCCGGAAGCTCGACGGAAGAAGACTTGACTTGCGGACTTTGTAATAGCTTAGGAAACGTCTTTAAAATTCGTAGTTAGCACGTATTTTGGGTTAGGATTAGATAACCCAAAGTGGGGGCCCATTGGGCCTTGATTAGGATGAGTTTGGGCCAAAATTTTGGCCCAAACCGAACCAGCTACGTGCATGCATGCTACTGTAGCATGTAGCATCTGTAGTCATCTTTGTAGCGGTGGAACCTTTGCACAGCGGTGGCACCTGAAAGGATCTAAAAGGCACTAAGAGGGGGGGGGGGGGGTGAATTAGTGCAGCAGAAAAAATCGTATTCTTGATACCGATTTTGCAAAAACACACATTCGTAGGAAGATTTCGATTTGGCGAAAGAGAACTTGAAAGTAATTGCTTGCGTAAAGGAAATAACTATGAACTAAACAACTTGCAGCAAAGTAAAGAAATGCTTCAAGAATGTAAACACTCACACATTCATGGACACAAAGATGTATAGTTGTTCGGTCAAATGACCTACATCCACTCTTGAAGCCTTTACGATGAGGCTCCGCTCTTCCACTAGCAATTCCTTTGAAGGGGAAGGATCAAACACCCCTTTTACAACCCTTTACAAGATGTTCACACTTGTACAAGATCTCTCATGAAAAGGAAGAAGGTGAACACTAGCAAAACAAGACTTTACAACACACTTCAAAAGCTCAAGACTTAGAATTTTTTTGCTCAAAAGGATACCCTTTCAGCTGGGAAAGGAGGGGTATTTATAGATCCAAAGTGGATTCAAAATTGGGCTCCAAATTCCAAATCAATTTGGAGTAAGTCGTAGGGCGGTGCCGCTGCGCTCTGCGTGCAGGGGCGGTCCGCCTAGCTGCGTTCAGCCGGTTCCACCACCGTGCTGGGCGGTTCAACCGCCTGCCTCATTCGGCCAAGGCCGAATGAGCCATGTTTGAGCCTCAACTTGGCTCAGTAGAGACCCGGTTGGCCCCTACTGAATTTAGGCAGGATTTTTTCCTCAAATCCTTGCCTTACTCATGTGCAAACTACGAACATAAAACATAACTCAACGTGATTTGATCCGACATGCTTCAAGTCAACTTCCGGCGAGCTTTACGGTGAGATTTCGGCAAGCTTCGATGCTTCCTCGGATTGCTTCCAGAGACTCTCAAAGATACTCGGATTGTATGGCGAGCTCAACGAGTCTTTGGCTAGCTTCCAAATCATCCCGGTGAGTTCCGCGAACCTTCGACGATCTTTGAGAAGAACTTCCGAAAACTTCGGCAAGTCCCTGATTCGATCTTTGATGGTTCCGGCAACACTTCCGAAAATCTCTCGGACTTCCGATGAACTCTTGAACCCCCGACGGACCTGACCTCGATAAATCACTTAATGTTTTCTTCCCATCGTAGTTATTCCTGCACACTTATCTCGATAAAGTAGATTAGCACAAATATTTCACCAATTGACTTCATCATCAAAATCCGAGATTCAACAAAGACTACTACAATGATATCAGATGACACAAAGCGTGGCACCGCCTCTGTTGACCAGAGCATTGGAACTCCAAATTGATTTCAAATTTGGAGCCCAATTTTGAATCCACTTTGGATCTATAAATACCCCCCCTTTCTCAGCTGAAAGGCAACCCTTTTGAGCAAAATTCTTAAGTCTTGAGCTTTTGTAGAGTGTTGAAAAGTCTTGTTCTTGCTAAGTGTTCACCTTCTTCTTTTCTTAAGAAATCTTGTACAAGTGTGAACATCTTGTAAAGGGCTGTAAAAGGGGTATTTGATCCTTCCCCTTCAAAGGATTTGATAGTGGAAGAAGGGAGCCTCAACGGAGAAGGCTTCGGAAGTGGATGTAGGTCACTTTGACCGAACCACTATACATCGCTGCGTCTTGATTGTGTGAGTGTTTAAATTTCTGTTTTACTTTGCTGCAAGCCTTTAGTTTACTTGCTCCACTTCCTTTTTATCTTTGTACGCATGCTTTAAAGTTAGAATGCAAAAATCGATTTCAAACGAAACGTTGTTTTCATCATACGAAGTTTCCGAAGCTTGTTTTAAATCGCTGAAAAATCCATCGTTTTATCCGCTGCACTAATTCACCCCCCCCTCTTAGTGCCACTCGATCCCTAACACAGAAGACTTCATATCATAGGATTCTAGCATCGGGCCAAGAAGAGCAAAATTATGCCAAGGATATCAGAGTTATGGAGGTTAACTATCTATTGGGCAATAGGTTGCTAGAGAGGACGATGCGTCGAAGAATCGGACGAAGCGTCGGATGAACCAATGACATGCCGGACAACATTTGATTAAGCTTTGTAATAATTATCTAGATCAAAGTAGGTTTAAAATGTAATTGGGTTAGAATTAGGCCAACTCAATTAGGGGCTAATTGGGCCCAAGTTTGGGCTATGTTGAGCCAAGTGAAAGGCCCAAATAGTGACCCAACAGGTGGGTCAGGCGGTGGCACTACCAGAATAGGTGGTGGAACTACTGGTGGCTTGGTCCCCAAGATACAGTCTTTGAAACTGTGTTAGGCAGTGGTATCGCAAGATTAGGCGGTGGTATCGCCTAGTGTTAGGGTAGAATGGTCGGTACCACTAGCAGTGGTACCGCTAGTACTCTAAAAACTTGGGGTGATTCAAATTTTGACTTCAAGTTTGAATCCCCTTGAGGTGCCATTGCCAAACATGGTCTAGCACTATTGAATGGGCCTTGAAACCGGTCCAATTTAGTCCAATTAAGGCATAATTGGCCTCTACTAGGGTTAATTAGGATTATCACCTAATCCTAACTCTAGTTATGTGCTAACTATGAAATTAAAAATATATTCTAAGCAAATTCTAATCTGACAACATCGAGTCTTCTTCCGGCGAGCTTCTGGCGAACTTCCGACGGACTTCTGACACACCCTCGGATATCTTCCGGCGGACTCCCAACAGCCTCCCAGACTTTATGGCGAGTTCGACGAATCTTTTGGCAAGCTTCCAAACTTTCTCAATGAGCTTTGTAAACCTTCGACGATTTTTCTGATGAACTTTCAAAATTTTCAGCAAGTCCCCGATTCATTCTCGGCCAGTTCTAGCAGCACTTCCGATGATACTTCAAACTTTTGACGGACTCTTGAACTCCTAACGTATTTGACTCTGACTATTTGCTTTATGTCTTCATTGCTATCGTAGTTAATCCTACACACTTATCTCAATAATATGGATTAGATCAAATAACTTATCAATTGGCTTCATCATCAAAATCCGAGATTCAACAATCTCCTTCTTTTTGATGATGATAATCAATTGATGACGAAGTTAATCTTAACTCCCCCTTTCTATATGTCATATTTTGAGAAAGGAAACACTTGAATTCAAACCTCTTGAATTCAAGTCGAAACTGATAAGTTGCATCCATTGAACTTATCGTCATGCTCAACAAGCATGATCTTTCATCTATAAATATAAAACTTTATATTTTTCATAATAAAAAATGATGTCAAGGTATGACACCCATTTTCTTGTTCAATGTCGAGTGATTTCAACAAATGATCCCAATTATAATTTTGAAAAGTAGCAAGGATAAATGATATCAAAATAAATACACAAATGCAAGACATGATATCATTTTACGATACATCATTAAATGAAATGATAACTTATCATATCAATAAAGGATACCAAATTTAAACATGATATGATAGCAATCTTTCAAAAATTTACATTTTAAGCATATATGAACCATTTGCGATGCATGTGATATATTCCAATACAATTGCGATACGCTATATATTATTACAATATATTACGATGCTTTTAAGGATAGTAATTAATTTTTTATACAAAGCATGGCAAATGTGATTATATTGTAATATAATATGATATAATACATATAAGACATTTATCAAGTCATTAATTTATTTTGTCACATTCTTCTTTAAGGATAGCAATCAATTTTCGATGCAAAACATGACAGACATGATTACATTGCAATACAATATGATAAGATATATATAAGACATTTATCAAGTCATTAATTTATTTTATCACATTCTTCTCAATATGATATATACAAGGCATTTATCAAGTCATCAACATTCTTCTCCCCCTTTGTCATCAACAAAAAGGAAGTGGGCCTTGATTACGATTGGAGTTTTGAAAAAATGGCAAAAAGAGATGAATAAACCCGAAAAGTTATTCATTCATTCTTATTTAAAATTCATATCTATGGAATCATAAGATAGATCATCGAGGCCAAAATTCATAAGAATTTCTAAGAGCCCATGAAAGATTCATATATGAAAAATTAAGAGTAAATTCTGCATAATAATTCTTGAAGCATAAAAAGGAATCATTCAAGTCATTATAAAACTTCCAAAAATTGTTTATACCAAATGAAATTAGTGAAGTAGAAGGGAGATCATTTGAATATAAAATTCATAAAACTCATGATAAGAATTATGAGTGTTTATTCAAGAAGCATTGAGATGAAAAGTTCAAGAGGCAATTTGATTAAAAATTCAAGCATAAAATTGTAAAGTGGAAAGATAGATCATTGAAGCCAAGTCATATCATCAAACATATCATCAATAGCTCATGTCATTTATTCAAGAAAAATTCATGAGAAAGAGAGATCATTTAAGTTCAAAATTCATGAGAGAGTCATGATGATGTTTTCATACTTTAAAAGTTCAAGTTGGTATTTTCATTACAAATTTATGAAGTGGAAGATAAATAATCAAGTCATAAAGCTCAAGATGTAGAAATTAGGACAAGAGTTAAGTGTTAATTAAATTTGCATGAATAATGTCCGTAGAGAGTATTTAAGTAATAAAAACTTGAGAGCTTCTTATTTATGCAAAGTTCATGACATGAAGACAAAACTAACAAACTTCAAATCATACGAAAATCATGAAATCCATTTATTCATGCCAATAGAAGTAAAGGAAGTATAAAATCGATAGAATCAATTTTACTAAGTCATTAAAAGGGCATGATATTAATTAAGGATCATCAACGGAGAATCATTAATTAATGAAGGAGGAGCATCAATGTAAGGTTGGAGAATGATAAAAATGATAGCTTCGTTCAAAAATATGATATCATAAAAATGTCATTTGAAATCCGAAAGAATAATATTAAGATGAGTTCATGAAAGCCGAAGTTTAAAAAAAATTCAAAAAAAAACATACAATAACCTCATGTATTAGGATAATTTAGTATGCCTGATTCTCTTCTAATGAAGTCAAATTATTCTTCACTTAAAGGTTTTGTGAAGATGTCCACTAGTTGATATTTTGTATCAATAAATTCTAGAATGACATCGTTATTATTTATATGATCTTATATAAAGTGATGCCTAATGTCAATATGCTTAGTTCTAGAGTGTTGAATGAGATTTTTAGTTAAACAAATAGCACTTATGTTATCACATTTTATGAGAATATTTTTTAAATGAATTCCATAGTCTTAAAGTATTTTTCATTCAAACAACTTATGCATAACATGCACTTGTAGCTATATATTCAGCTTTGACCGTAGATAGTGCAATCAAGTTTTATTTCTTGGAAATCCAAAAAACAAGTGCATATCCTAAAAATTAGTATGTTCCAGATGTACTTTTTCTATCTATTCTACATCCGTCAAAATCTGTATCCATATAGGCTATTAAATCAAAGTCATTGAATTTTGGATACTATAGTCCTAAGTTAGGAGTTCTTTTAAGATATCTAAGGATTCTTTTAATGACTTTAAGATGAGATAACTTAGGATTAGCTTGAAATCTAACACAAAGTCTGATACTAAACATGATATTCGGTCTAGTTGCGGTGAGGTAAAGTAAACTACCTATCATTCCCCTATATGTTTTTTGATCAAAATTTTCTCCACTTTCATCCATGCCTAACTTAGTGGAAGTACTCATAGGAGTGTTTATAGCTTTTGAACCATCCATGTTAAATTATTTTAACAATTCTAATGTATATTTAGTTTGATTAAGAAATATATCATCACTAAGTTGTTAAATTTGTAATGCTAAAAAGATGGTTAGTTCACCCATTAGACTCATTTCAAATTCATGACTCATATATTTGACAAATGATTCACATAGTGATTCGTTAGTAGAATCAAAGATAATGTCATCAACATAAATCTGAATAATAAAAAAATTATTTTTAAAATATTTAACAAACAATATAGTATTGATCTTGCCTTTAGTAAAATTATTTGAAATTAGAAATGAGCTAAGTCTCTCATACCAAGCCTTTGGGGCTTGTTTTAACCCATAGAGAGCCTTAGTCAATTTAAAAACATGATTAGGAAAAAGAGTTTTCAAAATTGGGTGGTTGTTCAACAAACACTTCTTCGGAAATAAAACCATTTAAGAAAGTACTTTTGATATCCATTTGAAACAACTTCAAATTATTACTACTAGCATAGGCAAGGAGCATCCTAATGGCTTCTAATCTTACCACAAGAGCGAAGGTCTCTTTATAATCGATACCTTCTTCTTGGTTGAAACCCTTGGCCACTAATCTAGTCTTGTTTCTAATCACGATACCGAATTTATCTTGCTTGTTTCTAAATACCCATTTAGTACCTATAACTAAATGGTCACTAGGTCTAGGAACAAGCTTCGATATCTCATTCCTCTCAAATTGGTTCAATTCCTCTTGCATTGCGATAACCCAAGAATGATCTTTCAAGGCATTATCAATACACTTAAGTTCAATTTAAGAAAGAAAAATGGTGTTGGCACAAAAATTCTTAAAATAAGAATGAGTTTGAACTCCTTTTGATGTGTCCCCTATAATTAGCTCTTTTGGATGGACATCTACATACTTATATTTCTTAGGTAAGGAAATTTGGGAAGAAGATGCATCCAAGTTGCTATTTAGAGGAGAGGTTTCATTCAAATTTAAACTATTAAAATCAAGATCATCATCAAAATCAATTTTTGTAAATTTGGATACTTCATTAAAAATAACATGAATAGATTCTTCTATAACCAAGGTTCTTTTATTAAAAACATGAAAAGCTTTAAAAATGGAAGAGTAACCAAGAAAGATGCCTTCATTGGATTTTGCATCAAACTTTTCTAAGGCATCATTTTCATTCAAAATAAAGCATTTGTAACCAAAAACTTTAAAATAAGAAATATTTAGTTTTTTATTATTTCATAATTCATAAGAAGTTTTGGAGAGAGATAATCTTATTAGAACCCTATTCATGACATAGCAAGCCGTGTTAATAGCTTTGGCCCAAAAGTATTTAGGTAAACTATATTCATTCAACATGATTTTTGCTATTTCTTGTAAATTCCTATTCTTTCTTTCTACTACTACATTTTATTGAGGATTCTTTGGAATAGAGAAATTATGGTTATATCCATTAGATTCATAAAAATTTTGAAAGTCAGTTTTGAAATTCACCACCATAATCACTCCGAATAGATGAAATCATAAAACTCTTTTTGTTTTGAACAAGTTTATAATATTTAGAAAAGCATTTAAAGCAATCACTTTTATGAGCCAAGAATTAGGTCCAAGTCTATCTACTATAGTCATCTACAATTACAAAGGCATATTTGCTACCTCCTAGGATCGTTGTGTCAATTAGTCCAAATAAATCCATATGGATTAATTGTAATGGTCTAGAGGTACTTATTTGATTCTTTAGTTTGAAACTACTTTTTATTTATTTTTCTAGTTGACAAGCATCACACACTTTATCTTTAATGAACTTAACATTGGGAATACCTCTTACAAGTTCTTTAGATGTGATTTGAGAGATTAATTTCATGCTAGCATAACCTAATCTCCTATGCCAAAGCCAAGCATCATCATTCAAAGCCGAAAAATATATTTTATTGCTAAGATCATTAATGTTTATGGTGTAGATATTATTTTATTTTAGTGCAATTATAGATGTGTTGTTGTGTGATTTTTCGATAATGCATGCATTAGATTCAAATTTTACGATATATCTTTTATCACACAATTGACTAATGCTCAAATGATTATGTTTTAAGCTATTTACTAATAATACGTCATCAATTAAAAAGCTTAATTTGTTACCTATGGTTCCCTTGCTAATGATTTTACCCTTGTTGTTATCTCCGAATGTGACATACACTTCGACTTGGCTAGTGAGCTTAGAAAATTATGATGGATCTCCAGTCATGTGCCTTGAGCATCCACTATCAAGGTACTATCTCTTGCTCCTAGCTTTTGTGGGTGAATGTGTCTACAAAAGAGGATATTTTTTAAGTACCCATTTAAACTTGAGTGTCTAAAAAATTGATCTACTAATCTTGTCATTGTTCATTGAATTTCTTATAGTTCCTTTAGGAACCCATATTAAGTTATGTGACTAACTTTTTTGAATGGACATTTATAAATAATATGTCCAAGCTTGTAACAAAAGATACACTTTGAGTAAGATGATACATGTAGTATAGGTCCTTTTATGAAGGTGGTAGAATTTTGGTAAGATCCACTCACAAATCCAATTCCACTTCTTTTTCCGACATGACCCTTGTTTGCAAGGATAAACTCCAAGTTTTACTACCGACCTTAAACTTATTTAAGGTCTCTTTAAGTAGCAAGTTCTCTTTCTTGATTGCCTCTAAGTGTTCACACTTAAGAGCATGGAGGTGAAGAGGGAGTATTAAGTTTAAGATTTTCAAGTTTATCTAGTAAGAGAGTATGTTCTTTTTTTAATAAATTGAATTTTTAACTAATAGCTCTACACTCATAAGATAATTCATGAAAAACAATTGAAAGTTCGTCAAAAGTTAAATCTTCATTAAATAACTCACACACCTCTTCTCCGAAAGCCATCAATGCAAAGTTGGCCATTTCCTTATTACTTGCTTCTTCATCTTCGGAGCCACTTGAGTCGTCCCATGTTGCTTTTAGAGTCTTCTTCCTCTTTGGTTGCTTCATATTGGCTTAGGGGCATTTATTTTTGAAGTGCTCTAACTTTTTGCATTCATAACATATTACTTGTTCCTTTTTAGATTCAAGTTTATTTTTAGTGTCATTTTTAAATTTATTCCTTCTTGAGTCCATTAACGACATCCATGAAATGGGTGTACATATCTCCGATGGACTCACTTGGTTTCATCCGAAATAATTCATAAGAATGCACTAAGAGGTTAATTTTGGACTATTTCACTCGGCTAGTGCCTTCATGAATGATTTCAAGAATATACCAAATATCAAAAGCTGATTCACAAATCAAAATATGATCAAACTCATTTTTATCAATTGCACAAAATAAGACATTCATAGCTTTTGCATTAAGAATAAAAACCTTCTTCTCTGACTCATTCCATTCGTTCATTAGAAGAAAAGATTTTTTAAATCCATTTTCAACAATATTCCAAAGTTCAAAATCCATGGAAATAAGAAAAATCTTCATACGAGTCTTCCAATAGGTGTAATCTGACCCATTAAACATAAGCGGGCGTGTAATTGAATAACCCTCTTGTATGTCGGAATACGCTATCTCTCTTGGGTTTTAAACCAAATGAGAGTGACTAAGCTCTGATACTAATTGTTAGGATCTAGAGCGACACTAAGAGGGGAGAGGGGGGGGGGGGGGTGTGTCACATGGCCATTACCCTCTCCCCTTAAAACCAGCTTATCAAAATGCAAGCGCTCACGTGAGGAGGGTGTTAGTGACCCGGACAAGCACTTGACTTTTCGGCTACGATGGGGAGCATCCCGACCAGTCTCCCTCTAGAGCGCACAGTGCGCGGGCATCGTATCCAGGACAAGCGGTGGACTTTGGTATCATAGACTCGGTGTGGGCCATTAAATTGCTCCCCACTAAACTGGCTTAACAGAGTACACAGCGCTCACGTGAGGAGGGCGTTATTGACCCAGACAAGCATTGGACTCTTGGGCTATGATGGGGAGCATCTCGACCAGGTCTTGAGGCCTTACTTTTTAAGTTAAGCCCCTTATGGAAACTCTTCTTCCTTTGCTTACCCCTAGGTTCCTTCCCATGAGAATATTTTAGAGGGCGATTTCCTAAAGACTATTTCTTCCCCCTCGAGTCCTCTGAAGAAACAAAGTCGGTGAGTCTTTCTGCGACGTAATTGCTCCATGGAAATAAGAAAAATCTTTATACAAGTCTTCCAATAGGTGTAATCTGACCCATTAAACATAGGTGGACGTGTAATTGAATGACCCTCTTTCATGTTGGAATGCGTTATCTCTCTTGGGTTTTAAACCAAATGAGAGTGACCAAGCTCTGATACCAATTGTTAAGATCTAGAGCGACACTAAGAGGGGAGAGGGAGGGGGGGGGGGGTGGTGTGTCATGTGGCCATTACCCTCTCCTCGCAAAACCGGCTTAGCAGAATGCAAGCGCTCACGTGAAGAGAGCGTTAGTGACCTGGACAAGCATTGGACTCCTGGGCTACAATGGGGAGCATCCCAGTCTCCTCTGAGCGCGGTGCATAAGCATCGTATCCAGGACAAGCAATGGACTCCGGTATCACTAGACTCAACATGGGCCATTACTTTCTTCCCACTAAACTGGCTTATTAGAGTATGCAATGCTCATGTGAGGAGGGCGTTAGTGACCCGGACAAGCACTGGACTCCTGGGCTACGATAGGGAGCATCCCGGCTAGGTCTTAAGGCCTTGCTTTTTGAGTTCAGCCCCTTATAAAACTCTTCTTCCTTTGCTTGCCCCTAAGTTCCTTCTCACGAGAATATTTTGGAGGGTGATTTCTGAAAACTATTTTTTATCCTTGAGTCCTCCTCAAGAAACAAAGTCGTTGAGTCTTTCTACGGCTGTAGTTGCTCCGATCAAATCTGTGACATTCCATTGATGGAGTTCCTATTGAGCTCATGGCTTTAGGCCATCGAGAAAGCTGAACAAATTATCTTTTTTGGACATATTTTAGATGTCCAGCATCAGTATAGAAAATTGCTTCACATAGTCCCGAATAGAAGTCATTTGGTGGAGTTGTCTCAACTTCCTCCTTGCGACGAACTCAGTATTCTCGAGTAGGAATTGAGTTCTCAACTATTGCTTCAAGTCTGCCCTTGTGTCAACTCGGCATCGACATTGTTGGATCTCCTTCCAATAGGTCCTCCACCAAAGTTTTGCATCTTCATTCAGATACATGGTTGCTATTGAAACTTTGGTGTCCTTAGAGTTTGGCCTCGTAGCTCGAAAGTATTGCTCCATATCAAATAGGAAATTC
Organism: Musa troglodytarum; assembly: GCA_023547065.1. Taxonomy (NCBI): domain Eukaryota; kingdom Viridiplantae; phylum Streptophyta; class Magnoliopsida; order Zingiberales; family Musaceae; genus Musa; species Musa troglodytarum. The sequence goes on along the minus strand of CP097506.1, from coordinate 36,886,729 downwards.
TCGAGCTCCTTAGCATCTCTAGCACCCCCATAACAATGTGGCTCGGGTGCTCTGAAGCTTTGTATCGCAACGTGGGTGTTGGTCCCTCCTGCATTTAGCACCCTTATGAGCAAAGTCACTCTGGAAGTAAGTTCCGCCATAACTTCTTGCAGATGTTGCACGGAGTCCTTGGTGTCATCTGTTAGTTGGTCGACTAGGGTCTCAACCTTGCTCGATCTGAGATTCACTTCTTCTTGCGAGTTCTCTACCCCAAGACGTCTTCGTTGGCCTTCGTAGAGTTCCTCTAAGCTCACTTCAAGGACATCCAAGCGGGTCTTTGCCGCTGTGAGTCTCTCTTTATAGCTCTTTTTCCCCGTTGGAGCTCCAGATTATACCTCCTCCACTCATGATGAATAGCCAACTTCTTGCTTATCATGTTTGCTATCGCGCTCCTTCTGAGCAATGTTAGGATCTGAGCGGCACTAGGAGGGGGGGGGTGAATTAGTGCAGCGGATAAAATCGGTAAATTAAAAATGATTCGGAAAGAGTTGTTTGTTTGTTTGTTTAGAAATTTCGGTACGATAAAAGAGACTTGAGCAAAATGATTCGAGTGAAAGCGATTGAGAGTAGTGAGAAGAAGATCAAAAGATTTGTAACTAAGTAAAAGTAATATGCGGAAATTAAAACTCTCACATTCAAAATAGTACGCAGCAATATATAGTAGTTCGGTCAAATGACCTACATCCACTTTCGAAGCCTACTCCAACGAGGCTCCCAACTTCCACTATCAAATCTTCTTGAAGGGAAGGTCCAACCACCTCTCTTATAAACTTTTACAAGTGGTTCACACTCTTATAGAATATTAGCAAAGTAAAAAAGTGGGATGTGAACACTCAAGCTATCGAACTTGATTTTGCTATGGCTTAGACTCGGTTTATATCACTTCTCCGAGGTACTTTAGTAGGTGAGAAGAGAGGGGTATTTATAAACTCAATTGGCTTCAATAATGGAGCCAAAAAGAGTCACATCTCGAATTTTCCAGTACTGGCGGTACCACTGCTTGGCATTAGTGGTACCACCACTAGTTGACCCTGTTCTATCAGTGTACTAGGTGGTATCACTGTCTAGTCTGGCAGTACTACCGCCTAACAGAGTCCTCGGGCTTTGTGGACTAGCGGTACTACCGCTTGTCAAGTGGTACCATCGTTGACCTGGGTGGTACCACTGCCTAGACAACCTGGGGACCTATTCCCGGGGCGGTGCCATCGCCCCAGTTTAACAATGCCACCGTAAGACCTCATCCAACACTAATGAATGGGCCATGAATACGGCCCAACTTAATCCACATAAGGCCCAATTGGCCCCTACTAGGGTTAATTAGGATTATCACCTAATCCTTACTCTAATTATGTGCTAACTATGAAATTGAAACATAATTCTAAGCAAAATTAAGACCGACAACATTGAGTCTTCTTCTGGCGACTTTCCGACGAACTTCCGGCAGACTTCCGACACATCCTCGGAATTCTTCCGACGGACTCCCAACAGGCTTTCGAACCTCATGGTGAGTTTGATGAATCTTTGGCAAGCTTTCAAATCTTCTCGGTGAGCTCTGTGAACCTCCGACAATCTTTCTAGCGAACTTTCAAAACCTTCGGTAAGTCCCCAATTCATCCTCGACTAATTCCAACAGCACTTCCGATGATCCTTCAGGCTTCCGATGGACTCTCAAACTTTCATCGTACTTGACTCCAGTAATTTCCTTTATGTCTTCATGCTATCATAGTTAATCCTGCATACTTATCTCAATAATATGGATTAGATCAAATAACCTATCAATTGACTTCGTCATCAAAATCCAAGATTCAATAATCTCCCCCTTTTTGATGATGACAATCAATTGATGACGGAGTTAATCTTAACTCCCCCTATCCATATGTCATATTATGAGAAGGAAAAACACTTGAATTCAATTTCCTTGAATTCAGGCAAAAACCGATAAGTTCCATCCGTTGAACTTATTGTCATGCTTAACAAGCATGATCTTTCTGTTGAATCTTGAATTTTGATGATGAAACTAATTGAGTGTGATTTGTTGTCTAACTGCGCGTTGAGTTACGCAGGTCTACTATCGATCAGGATTAGACAGTTGACGCTGGAGGAATTGACGTTGCGCCAGAGGTGATCACGTCAGGATATTGGGTGTCGAGCCAGAGGTTCGGTCGACTATCGGCAGGAGGCTTCGTACGTCGAGCATCGGGCCAAGAAGTGCAGAGTTGCGCCATGGATATCGAGGTTGCGGAGGTCAACCATCGATTGGGCAACAAGCCGCTAGAGAGGCGATGTCAAGGATCGCGAGCGCCAACCAATGATGTGCCAATGATGTCGGGCAACCGAATGTCAATTCACGTTGTAATAATTGTCTAGATCGAGTAGAGTGTTTGGTGTTTGTTTGTGCAGGAGTAACTACGAAAGGGATGAAGGCGTAAATCAAGGGCCAAGTCAAGTGCGATGGATCGTTGGGAGTTCGAGAGTTTGTGAGCTTTGAAGATTCATTGGGAGTCTCTTTGGGCCGGCGAGAAGCAGTAGGAGCTTGTCGAAGGGTTTTGGAAGCTCATGGGAGGTTAAATCGGAAGTTCGCGAGCTTGACAAGAAAGATCGAAGCTTGCCAAAGAAGCTCGGGGAACTCGCCAAAATCATCGTGGAGTCAGAGCTTGCGGAAGTCCATGAGATGGTTTAGAGGATCGTCGGAAGACCGCCGGAAGTTCACGGAGCTCGACGGAAGAAGACTTGACTTGCGGACTTTGTAATAGCTTAGGAAACATCTTTAAAATTCGTAGTTAGCACGTATTTTGGGTTAGGATTAGATAACCCAAAGTGGGAGCCCATTAGGCCTTGATTAGGATGAGTTTGGGTCAAAATTTTGGCCTAAACCAAACTGCTCGTGCATGCTATGCATGCTCACTCTTGGTAGCACCGCTCGACTGTGCGGGCGCACCTTTGGGTGAGAAAGCGTAATGAAGGCCACTATAATGTGCGCCAACCAGGCCGGCACAACACGAGCCGCGGCCAGAGCATTGGAACTCCAAATTGATTTCAAATTTGGAGCCCAATTTTGAATCCACTTTGGATCTATAAATACCCCCCCCCCCCCCGCCCTTTCTCAGCTGAAAGGCAACCCTTTTGAGCAAAATTCTTAAGTCTTGAGCTTTTGTAGAGTGTTGAAAGTCTTGTTCTTGCTAAGTGTTCACCTTCTTCTTTTCTTGAAAAATCTTGTACAAGTGTGAACATCTTGTAAAGGGCTGTAAAAGGGGTATTTGATCCTTCCTTCAAAGGATTTGATAGTGGAAGAAGGGAGCCTCATCGGAGAAGGCTTGGAGTGGATGTAGGTCACTTTGACCGAACCACTATACATCTGCGTCTTGATTGTGTGAGTGTTTAAATTTCTGTTTTACTGTGCTGCAAGCCTTTACTTTACTTCTCCACTTCCTTTTTATCTTTGTACGCATGCTTTAAAGTTAGAGCATAAAAATCGGTCTCAAGCAGCGTTATTTTCATCGTACGAAGTTTCTGAAGCTTGTTTTAAATCGCTGAAAAATCCATCGTTTTATCCGCTGCACTAATTCACCCCCCCTCTTAGTGCCACTCGATCCCTAACAATTGGTATCAGCCACATTCTTTCTCTTTCGGATTTACACCCGTGAGAAATGGCTCTAAATGGTTTTCAAGAGGGCTTTTCGGTTTTTTGTCCACCGTTTTTAGCAGTTCGGACTACACATATTGGAAAACTCGAATGAGAGTTTTCATGCTTTCAATGAACTTGGATTTGTGGAACATCATCGAAAATGGCTTTCAACCTTCCTCTAAATGAGCGAATGGTATTTGGAGAAAAGGTTATTTTCTTTAAACGCAAAGGCTATGAATGCCTTATTTTGCGCTTTAGACAAAAATGAGTTCAACATTTCTACATGCGAAAGCGGCTTTTGACATTTGGCGAACTCTTGAAATCACGAAGGAACGAGTAGAGTCAAAGACTCGAAAGTTAATATTTTGATGCACGATTTTGAGATTTTCCGAATGGCACCAAGTGAGACTATCGATGACATGTTCTCCCGTTTCTCGGATGTCATCAATAGTCTAAAAGCTCTTAGTAAATGTTTTTCAGACTTTGAACTCGTAAACAAGACTTTAAGATCTCTTCAAAAGATGGGATCCGATAATAACCTACAAGAAACAAAAGATCTAAATAACTATCCTATTAATGAACTTATTGGGTCTTTAAAGACCTATGAAATGAGTTTCTTGGAACGTTTAGAACATCATGAACATGATGAACATTTGAATCACCTTCTAAAGAACAAGAAGGTTTTTGAATATCGGACAAATGGATGCCACTTGAGTGATGACTCAAGTGATGAGGACAATGAGGACATTGAACACATAACAATGAATGTTAACAAGTTCATTAAACAAAAATTAAAAAACATAAATGAACTTGAATGGAGAAAGAGGCCAAAGAAGAAGAAGAAGGCTTGGAAAGAAGAATCAAGAAAAGAAGAAGCAAACTACGCTTTAATGGGCTTCGACAATGAGGTAAATAACTTAACTTCCTTGAATTATTTTGAAATTACTTGATGATTTCCATGAATGCTTAACTTAGTTTGTAGGATTTTTTTTATGCTTTTCTTGTGTTTTTAGAAATTAAAAAAAATTTGAAATTATACTATGCTTTTCTTTATAGTATTTTGAAAAGTAAACATATGAATGATGCAAGATTTGTGATAATGCTTAGGATTAATCCATGCATGTGTATCTTGATGGTTTACATTGTCTCCAAATATGATGCTTGATGATTTTATATCATGCATGAGCTTTTGAAGTAATAAAGTGTCATATTGTGATGATGAAACATATTTTTCAATTTATAAATAGATGCATGATTTTGGCAAAAATTTGAACATGGCCTTTTAACATAAAAATTGAAAGTGTGCTATCATTTTTACATATTTGGTCTTGTGATTTTATGACTAAGCTTGTGTTTTATTTTGATACATGTTTTCATAAAAATTTTGAATATGCTCACATCAAATTGCTTAAAATGAAAATGTATTTTTTTTTCTCATTCTATTGAGATGAATGAATTTATGTTATGAGTCTTGTGAATCTCATAAAAATAAACATGATGAATATTTTAAAAAATGTGCCTCATGTTTTCGGTCTTAATGATTTCTCTTGAAACATGCTCTTTGGACCTATATGAAAAACATGAGTATACTCATATGAATATCAAATCACTTGAAATGGAACACATAAAAAAAATGAGAAATTACACTATCATGATGCTTTACGTGCAATGCTTTTGATCTTAATGGGCTAAATGACAACTTGTATTTCAAATTTATACAATGATGGCTTCCGTATAAATATTTGAACATACATTATGAAATCATCATTGAAATGAAAATATTAGAAGTTTGTTATCATGCTTAATGACTTTTTGATATTTTATCTTGATGACAAACTCATGTTTGGTTTTAAAATTTGATACTCATCTTTTGAAACATGAAACATATTATCATGATAAATTGAATCTCATGTCTTGGAATAATATGTTGCATTTATGCCTTGACAATCTTTATGATAAAGTTTGATTTTCAATTTTTGATGAAAGGCAAGTGATAAATTCATTTATGATATTTTATAAATCATTAAAATTACGAATGAGATTTTGATGATACGGTAATGACTTTATTCATGTTATTAATCTCAAAATAATAATTTAATTATGAGTCTTAAATTGATAAATTGAGCTTGAATGATTTTTTTAATGATTCTTGAATATTCTAGTATTATGACTTGTTAAGACATATTTAATGCTTGAATCAAGTTCTAAAAGATTTTATTTTGCTATAAAGAAATTTTATTGAAATCATGATCTTGACAACTATGACTTGAAACTCTTTATAAATCAATAAGATCTTTTACCATGCTCCTTCCGTCTTATCAAAAGAAAATTCCTTAAATGAAATGTAACTTGTCTTTTGATTTCGGAATTCAATACTTGAATTTTTATGAATTAGTGTCTTGATTCTTATGAAATGTGATCTTGGTAAAAATTCCTATGTATGAATCAAGATCTTGTGTGTGATCTCCTAAGACTTCCACTTGTTATTTCCTAAAGGAGACTTGTCAAAATGATTCATGAACCTTTTGATTCATGACTTTTGGATTCATGACTCAAGATTGAAGATTGAAACATTATATGCTAAAATTGATTCTTTTTATTGTTTCAATACTTCCTTGAATGCCTTATGTGATGATTGAAAATTTGATAAAAAAAATGTGCTTAATATTTGAATCATTTATCATGGCTTAAAAATGAATGAAAAAAATATACTTGTAATCATGATTTGATCCTTAATATTAATATGCTTTTATATATCATGATTCTTGGTTGTATGACATTTATCTTGAATTAAAAATTGATAAATATGAATCTAGATCTTGCTAAAATGAAAAGTTATTAATCATGGATGATATCTTTTGGTTTTGATTCTTGTTGAATTTACATATTGATATCCTTCATGACATGATTTCTCATGTTTTAATACCATCTTGTATGCATCTTGAAAAAAAAAAAATTGAAATATTATTCATCCCTTCTTTTCGATAGTGACAAAGGGGGAGTTAGCTTGCTAGCTTATGCATCACAAGTGAAAGTAGCAAACATAGCTAGCTAGAACTTTTAAAAGGCAAAACTTGCACTTCTCAAAATGAGAAGAAAGAAATTACAAAGTTGCATTATTTTTTAACTCATGAGCTTACAGTTTTAAAATGTTATAAATTTTACAAAAATTACTAGCTCATTGCAAACATGAAGTTGATTACTTGCAAAAGGGAAACTTAGGTGCAAATGAGAAAAATTGAAAGAGAGCTAGTTTGCAAAGTATACTAGCTTATCATTATTGTTTGTCATAAATTTCTCTCATACCATGATTTGTTTATGACTCTCTTGAATTCATGACTTGATATGTTAAAAATTCATGATGGAAATTTGTTATTTTGTTATGATAGAAGCACTCATGTAAAGGGCAAAAAGAGTTATATTCTTCCCTTCTTTTTAACAAAATCAAAGGAGGAGAAAATTTATTGCTAGCTTGCATGATTAATTTGCTAGCTTATTCAAGAGGAAGAAAATTGCTAACAAAGGGGAGAAAGTTTTTAGCTCGAACATTGCAAAAATTTGCCATCTTGATTCCTATTTTGCAACTTCATGAGAAGCTAAGAATTGTTATATCAAAGGATGCAAATATTGCTATCATGGGAAATAAGGTGCCTACTTGCACATCTCAAGAAGCAAGTGAAAATTACCATCATTGTCTATCCTTGAAACTTGCTATGATTGAATGGTATTATTTGATGTTGTATTATAAAAATGTTGTATGATGTGATAAATAGCTAGTATGTTGTAAAGATTTGCATATTCTTGAAAACTAGCTATGATGTTACTTCTCCTTTTTGTTGATGACATAGGGGGAGAAGTAGATTGATGACTTCAAGCTTTGTATTGAATATTTTATATATATTTGCATGATGGTTTGACTATTCTCATAAACATTGTGATGAATGTTGCTTGGATGCAGGATAATCCAAGTGTTCTATCAATGACATATTGATAGGGAGTTTGTGTTAAACTCAGGGAGTTATAGTTAACTCAGTGGAGTCATCAATTAGTTGTCATCATCAAAAGGGAGATTGTTGAATCTCGGATTTTGATGATGAAACTAATTGAAGTGTGATTTGTTGTCTAACTGCGTGTTGAGTTACGCAGGTCTACTATCGATCGAGATTAGGCGATTGTGGCTGGAGGAATTGGCGTTGCGCCGGAGGTGATCACGTCAGGATATTGGGTGTCGAGCCAGAGGTTCGGTCAACTATCGGCAGGAGGCTTTGTACGTTGGGCATCGAGCCAAGAAGTGTGGAGTTGCGCCATGGATATCGAGGTTGCGGAGGTCAACCATCGATTGGACAACAAGCCGCTAGAGAGGGCGATGTGCCGAAGGATCGGACGAAGCGCCAACCAATGATGTGTCGGGCAACTGAATGTCAATTCACATTGTAATAATTGTCTAGATCGAAGTAGAGTGTTTGGTGTTTGTTTGTGCAGGAGTAACTACGAAAGAGATGAAGACGTAAAGCGAAATCAAGGGCCGAAGTCAAGTGCGATGGATCGTTGGGAGTTCGAGAGTTTGTGAGCTTTGAAGATTCATTGGGAATGCTGCCGGAACTGGCTGAGAACGAGTAGGGAGCTTGCCGAAGAGTTTTCGGAAGCTCACCGGGAGGTTCGTCGGAAGTTCACGGAGCTTGACAAGAAAGATCGAAGCTTGCCAAAGAAGCTCGAGGGAACTCGCCAAAATCATCATGGAGTCCGAGAGCTTGCTAGGAGTCCGCAGGATGGTTTCTGAGGGATCGTCGGAAGACCGCCGGAAGTTCGCCGGAAGCTCGACGGAAGAAGACTTGACTTGTGGACTTTGTAATAGCTTAGGAAACATCTTTAAAATTTGTAGTTAGCACGTATTTTGGGTTACGATTAGATAACCCAAAGTGGGGGCCCATTGGGCCTTGATTAGGATGAGTTTGGGCCAAAATTTTGGCCCAAACCACCAGCTACGTGCATGCATGCTCACGTAGCCCGGTTACTATAATCTTTGTAGCGGCGGTGAGCTTTGGGCGTAGCACCGCCCCGGCTACTGTAGCTAAGCGGTGGAACCGCTGGCGATGGTACCGCTATACACCAAATTGATTTCAAATTTGGGCCCAATTTGAATCCACTTTGGATCATAAATACCCCCTTTCTCAGTTGAAAGGCAACCCTTTTGAGCAAAATTCTTAAGTCTTGAGCTTTTGTAGAGTGTTGAAAGTCTTGTTCTTGCTAAGTGTTCACCTTCTTCTTTTCTTGAAAAATCTTGTACAAGTGTGAACATCTTGTAAAGGGCTGTAAAAGGGGTATTTGATCCTTCCCCTTCAAAGGATTTGATAGTGGAAGAAGGGAGCCTCAACGGAGAAGGCTTCGGAAGTGGATGTAGGTCACTTTGACCGAACCACTATACATCGCTGCGTCTTGATTGTGTGAGTGTTTAAATTTCTATTTTACTTTGCTGCAAGCCTTTACTTTACTTGCTCCACTTCCTTTTTATCTTTGTACGTATGCTTTAAAGTTAGAACGCAAAAATCGATTTCAAACGAAACGTTGGTTTCATCGTATGAAGTTTCCGAAGCTTGTTTTAAATCGCTGAAAAATCCATCGTTTTATCTGCTGCACTAATTCACCCCCCCCCCCCCCTCTTAGTGCCACTCGATCCCTAACACTTTCATCCATAAATACGAAACTTCATATTTTTTACAATGTCAAGGCATGACACCTATTTTCAAGTTGAATAATAGATATTTATCACTTCAACAAGTGATACCAATTATAATTTGAAATACAACATGGATCAAATGATATCGATATAAAAAGCACAAATGCAAGGCATGATATCATTTTTTATCATATCAATAAAAGATATCAAATTTTAAACATGATATGATAATAATTTTTTAAAAAGATTACATGTTAAGCATTTGCAATACATGTGATACATTGCGATACGATACAAATTTTATTGCGATGCTTTTAGACATCAACCAACTTTTGATTATAAAGCATGGCAAAAATAATCATATTGTAATTTAAAACATATTACGATATGATACATATTAGTCATCTATCAAGTTAACAATTTATTTGTCATATACTTCTCAATACGATGCAAACATGATATTTATCAAGTCATCAATTTTACCACATTCTTCTCCCCCTTTGTCATCAACAAAAAGGAGGTGAATTAAAAAAATAGTCATCATAAGGTATCAAACATATCAAAAACATATGAGGCTAATATTTGCTTAGAAATCGAGTTGAACATAATGCAAAATATGTCAGCCGAGAAATGATTTGATCATTTTTATTCATGTCTATGAAATCCGAAAAATGATCAAGTTATGAAGGATTCATACATGAAAGAGGTTCAAGATACAATTTTGAAAATTCAAACATAAAATTGTAAATTGGAAATATAGATCATTGAAGCCATTCATCAACCATTTAGTCATTCGTCAAATATACTAATAAGAGCTTATGTCATTAAAAAAAATTCATGAGAGAAAGATCATGAAAAAGTTCAACTTGGCATTTATGAAGTGGAGGAAAAGAAAAACAATCAAGTTATAAAAGATCAAGAGTTAAGAATAAAAAATTTCATGACATTAAGCTTCAAATGATGCAAAAATCATGAAATCTATTTAGCCATTTCAATAGAGGTAGGAGTATAAAACTGATTTTAATACTTCATTAAAAGGCATGATCTTCATCATAAAAAAGTTCAACTTGGCATGATCTTGAGGAGAAAAATATTACGATTGAAGGAAGATAAAAATGAGAGCTTCATTCAAAATATGATATCGAAAAGATGTCATCCAAAATCTGAAAATAATATCAAGTTGAGATTATGTAAATCGAGGTTGAAAAATTTTGAAAAAGGAACATACAACATTTTCATGCATTAGGACAGTTTAGTATGCCTAATTCTCTTCTAATGAAGTTAAAATATTCTTCATTTAGAGGTTTTGTGAAGATGTCTGCTAATTGGTATTTTATATTAATAAATTCTAGAATGACATCATTATTATTGACATGATCTCGTATAAAGTGATGCCTAATGTCAATATACTTAGTTCTAGAGTGTTGAATGAGATTTTTGGTTAGACAAATAGTACTTGTGTTATCACATTTTATGGGAATATTTTTTTAATAAATTCTATAGTCTTCTAAATTATTTTTTATCTAAACTACTTATACACAATATGCACTTATAGCTATATATTCAGCTTCGGCCATAGATAGTGCAATCAGATTTTATTTTTTGGAAGTGTAAGAGACAAGTGCATGTTCTAAAAATTGACATATTCCGAATGTGCTTTTTCTATCTATTCTACATCCACCAAAATCCGCATCTGCATAGGCTTTTAAATCAAAATCATCGGATTTTGGATACCATAATCCTAGGTTAGAAGTTCCTTTAAGGATTCTTTTAATAGTTTTAAGGTAATATAACTTAGGGTTAGCTTGAAATATTACATAAAGTCTTATACTAAACATGATATCCAATCTAGTTATGGTGAGGTAAAGTAAGCTACCTATCATTCCCTTATATATTTTTTGATCAAAATTTTCTTCACTTTCATCCAAGTCTAACTTAGTTGAAGTACTCATAGGAGTGTTTATAGCTTTTGAACTATCTATGTTAAATCATTTTAACAATTCTAATGTATATTTAGATTGATTAAGAAATATACCATCACTAAGTTATTTAATTTGTAATCCTAGAAAGAAGGTTAGTTCACCCATTAGACTCATTTTAAATTCATGACTTATACACTTGGCAAATGATTCACATAGTGATTCATTAGTAGAACCAAAGATAATGTCATCAACATAAATCTGAACAATAAGAAAATTATTTTTAAAATATTTAACAAATAATGTAGTATCAACTTTGCCTTTAGTAAAATTATTTAAAATTAGAAATGAGCTTTTGGAGCTTGTTTTAACCCATAGAGAGCTTTAGTTAATTTAAACACATGATTAGGAAAAAGAGAGTTTTCAAAACCAGGTGGTTGTTCAAGAAACACTTCCTCGGAAATAAAATCATTTAAGAAAGTACTTTTGACATCCATTTGAAATAACTTAAAATTATTACTACTAGTATAGGTAAGGAGTATTCTAATAGCTTTTAATCTTACCACAAGAGCGAAGGTCTCTTCGTAATCATTACATTCTTCTTGGTTGAAATCTTTAGCCACTAATCTAGCCTTGTTTCTAACCACGATACCAAATTTATTTTGCTTGTTTCTAAATACCCATTTAGTACCTATAACTAAATGGTTACTTGGGCTAGGAACAAGCTTCCATACCTCATTCCTTTCAAATTGGTTCAATTCCTTTTGCATTGCGATAACTCAAGAATGATCTTTCAAGGCATTGTCAATGCACTTAGGTTCAATTTGAGAAAGGAAGGCAGCGTTGGCGTAAAAATTCTTAAAAGAGGAATGAGTTTGAACCCCTTTTGATGCGTCTCCTATAATTAGCTCCTTTGGATATGTATCTACATACTTCTATTCTTTAGGTAAGAAAATTTGGAAAGAAGATGCATCCAAGTTGCTATTTTGAGGAGATGGTTCATTTAAATTCAAACCATCAAAACCAAGATCATCATCAAGATTATTTTTCTTAAATTTAAAAACTTTATTAAAAACTACATGAATAGACTCTTCTATAACCAAGGTTCTTTTGTTAAAGACTCGAAAGACTTTAGAAATAAAAGAGTAACCAAGAAAGATGCCTTCATTGGATTTAGCATTGAATTTTCCTAAGGTATCATTTTCATTCAAGATAAAGCATTTGCAATCAAAAACTTTGAAATAAGAAACATTTGGTTTTTTGTTATTCCGTAATTCATAAGGGGTTTTGGATAGAGATGGTCTTACTAGAACCCTATTCATGACATAGCAAGCCGTATTAATAGCTTCGGCCCAAAAGTAGTTAGGTAAACTATGTTTATTTAATATGGTTCTTACCATTTCTTGTATATTTCTATTCTTTCTTTCTATTACATTTTGTTGAGGATTCTTTGGAGTAGAGAAGTTATGGTTATATCCATTAGATTCATAAAAATTTTGGAAGTTATGGTTTTGGAATTCACCACCGTGATTACTCCAAATTGATGAAATCATGAAACCCTTTTGGTTTTGAATAAGTTTATAAAATTTTAAAAAATATTTAAAACAATCACTTTTGTGAGCCAAGAAATAGGTCCAAGTGTATCTACTATAGTCATCTACAATGACAAACGCATATTTGCTACCTCCTAGACTCGTTATATCAATTGGTCTAAATAAATCTTTATAGATCAATTGTAATGGTCTAGAGGTGCTTATTTGATTTTTTGGTTCGAAGCTAGTTTTTATTTGTTTTTCTAGTTGACATGCATTACATACTTTATCTTTAATGAACTTAACATTGGGAATACCTCTTACAAGTCCTTTAGATGTGATTTGAGTGATTAATTTCATGCTCGCATGACCTAATCTCCTATGCCAAAGCCAAGCATCATCAATCAAGACCAAAAAATATATTTCATTACTAAGATCATCAATATTTTTGGTGTAAATATTATTTTATTTTAGAGCAATCATAGATGTGTTGTTGTGTGATTTTTTAATGATACAAGCATTAGATTCAAATTTCATAATATATCCCTTATCACATAATTGACTAATGCTTAAGAGATTGTACTTTAAAACTTCTACCAATAACATATTATCAATTAAAAAACTTGATTTGTTACCTATAGTTCCCTTGCCAATGATTTTACCCTTATTGTTGTCTCCGAAGGTGACATACCCTTTGTCTTGGCTAGTGAGCTTAGAAAATTGAGATGGATCTCCGGTCATGTGCCTTGAGCATCCACTATCAAGGTACCATCTCTTGCTCCTAGCTTGTGTGAGTGAATGTGTCTACAAAAGAGGATGATTTTTAGATACCCATTCGAACTTGGGTGCCTCAAAATTTGATCTACTAAACTTGTCATTATTCATTGAGTTTCTTATAGTTTCTTTAGAAACCCATATTAACCTATGTGGGCTAGGTTTCTTGTATGGATATTTGTAAGCAACATATATCCGGATTTATAACAAAGTTACATTTCAAATGAGATGATACATGTATTGTGGGTCCTTTAATGAAGGTGGTTGGAGTTCGAAGAGATCCACTTATGAATCCAATTCCACTTTTTTTTCCAAAGTGACTCTTGTTTATAAGAATCATGTCTAAGCCCTTGCTACCGATCTTAAATTTATTTAGGGTCTCTTTAAGTAGCAAGTTCTCATTTTTTATTTCTTCTAAGTATTCACACTTAGAGTATGGAGGTAGAGAGAGAGTATCAAGTTCAAAACATTCAAGTTTATCTAGTAATAAAGCATGCTCCTTCTTTAATAAATTAAACTTTTTACTAATAGCTCTACACTTATCAAATAATTCATGAAAAGTGATTGAAAGTTCGTCGAAAGATAAATCTTCATTAAATAACTCACATACCTCATCTCCTAAGGCCATTAGTGCGAATTTAACCACCTCTTTGTGGTTTGCTTCTTCATCTTTGGAGGCACTTGAGTCATCCCACGTCATCTTTAAAGCTGTCTTTCTCTTTGGTTGCTTCTTCTTGGCTTGGGGGCATTCACTTTTGAAATGTCTCGGCTTCTTGCATTCGTAACATATGACTTGATCCTTTTTTGGTTCAAGTTTGTTTTTAGTGTCACTTTTACATTTATTCATTCTTATAATTTTTTTAAATTTTCGAGTTAAGAGTGCAAGTTCATCATCAAGGTCCTCATCACTTGAAGGTTCCTTCAAGTGGTCTTCTTGTGTTCTCAATGTCATATCCTTTCTGTTCTTTGGAAGGGGGTTCTCTAGCTCATCATGAGCATGACATGTCATTTCGTAGGTCATCAATGATCCAATGAGTTCTTGAGAGGAAAATTTTTTAGGTCCTAGGCCTTTGATAGAACCCCAGAGGAATTTTATGAAGATTGATCTTTGAGGGGGATCAACCCTTGGAATGCTATAGGGGTTCCACCCTCCAAGTAGCCTGGTGGCTGCAATTATAGATTGATATTTCTTGTTCCAAAGAGGTGGAGGTTACAAACTTATATAGAGCTCCAAACCCTAGCCCTATGGGCTACTTCCTAAGTGAACTACCTAATTTACCCTCAACTTTAGCCGACCGACCTAGTAACAAGGGGGGCGATGGCAAAGAGGTTCAATAGCCCAAATATAAACCATAGCTTCTCTTCTTTATAGGATAGAGGCGGCTAGGTGGGATTTATTACACTCACAAGGTTTTTATTAGCTGTTGCTTGGTTGAGTAGGTCCCAACCCTGCTAGGGTCCTATCAAGCCCACCCTCATCCAATCAACCTTGTCCTTAAGGCTAAGGTTCCATGAATTCAGGGAATCGGGTCTTCAGCTCCTCATATGATTCTCATGTGGCATCTTTGGGTGGTAAATTATTCCAACACACTAGTACTTAAGTAAAGGGACGTTGGCGACGTATGATGATTCTGCGGTCGAGAATGGCTTGCGGTTGGGCTTGGATATATCCATCATTAGTGTTATTAGACAATTGAATTTGGGGTGACTCGTGTTCTCCCAACTTAGGCTTCAAGCATAACACATGGAAGATAGGGTGAATTTTGGCATCCTCAGGCAATTTAAGTCTGTACGCCATAGCTCCAATATGCTCTGCGATCTGATAGGGCCCATAAAAATGTAGAGATAGCTTCATGGAGGCTCGTGTGTTGATGGATAGTTGTTTGTATGGCTGTAGGCGAAGATAAACCCAATCTCCTACTAAAAATTCTCTTTCGCTTCTTCGTATGTCAGCTTGCTGCTTCATTCTAGCTTGAGCGATAGAGAGATTATCCTTTAGCAGCTGTAGGAGTTTGTCTCTGTCAATTAAATCTTGGTCGACCTGATCTACCTTAGCCGAGCCAATTACATACTTTGGAATCACAAGAGCCGACCGACCATATAATGCTTCATATGGGATACATTTTGTAGATGAATGATATGTAGTATTGTACCACCATTCGGCCTAGGGGAGCCATTTCGTCCACTCCTTTAGTCGATCACTAGCGAAACACCGAAGGTACATCTCTAAACACCTGTTCACCATACTTTTGGGTCGGTTTGTGGATGATATCAGTGCTCATCTTGAGTTTAGTGCCTTGCAACTAAAATAACTCGGTCCAAAATTTACTAGTGAAGACCTTGTCACAATCACTTACAATGGACCTTGGCATCCTATGTAGTTTAACAATATTTTTTGTGAAAATCTAAGCAATACTAACAACAGTGTAAGGATTTCGCACAGCACAAAAATGAGCATATTTCGTAAGTCGATCAACCACTACAAGGATTGTGCTTTTACCTTTGGAAGGTGGCAGCCCTTCAATGAAGTCCATGGAGATGTCAGTCCACACTAAGTCTGGTATGGGTAGTGGTTGTAGTTTCCCTGGACTCGCCACTGTTTCACATTTTTACTATTGACATACATCACATTGAGCTATGTATTCGAAAATAATTTTTTTCATCCCTCTCCAATAAAAGTTTTGCTTCACTCTTTTGTAGGTTTTTAGAAATCCAGAGTGCCTTTGATGCAAGGAGAGTTTGGTATAAGCACAATACAACCTTTGTAGCGTAGATCCCTCGAATCCCAAGTATAGTGAGCCATTGCGCTTGGATCCTCCTCCATTTTTTTGATGATGTTGTTGGTTTCTAGATCCTTCTTCCATTCCTCCCTAATGCCCTCAAGGAAGCCGGTAGGAAGAGAGATGGCTGAAAATTCAGCTTGCTGAGGGAGCCATGAGAGTGCATATGCAACAACGTTTTCTTTCCCCTTTTTGTAAATAATTTTATAATCAAATCCTAGAAGTTTGGTTACCCATTTTTGCTACTCTGGGGATGATATCTTCTACTCCAAAAAGTATTTAAGGCCTCTATGGTCAGTTTTAATCTAAAATTATCGGCCAATCAAGTAGGGTCTCTACTTTGTTACTGTGTGCACAATGACGAGCATCTCCTTATCATAGATAGATATTTTTTTATGGGAGGGAGACAATGCCTTATTAGTGTATGCGAGTGGTTGACCATCTTGTATGAGAATGACTCCAATTCCAACTCCAGATGCATCAGCCTCAATGATGAAGGGTTGGTTGAAATCTAGTAGCGTTAGCACCGGTGTGGAGTAGGGGCAATAGCTTGGCCAAATCACCCCTGTTTGAGCATTTCCTTCATGATCTTCTCAATTTCATCTTTCTGGAAGTGAGGATAGCGGTAAGGCCAGTGTTTGCTGATGGTTTGCCCGGAAGGATTGGAATTCGGTGGTCATGTTGCCAAGTAGAGGAAGACTGCATGGTTCAGCAAAAACATTGTCAAATTCAACAAGCAGTTGGGTGAGATTTTGATCTTTAATTTCTATTTTCTTCCCCTCTGGTTGTTGCTGGAGATGCATAAGAAAGCCACCATTTATCTTGTGTAAAACTTTCTCTATTCGTTGAGTTGAAACAGTGGTTACATTGCTTCCGCACTTCCCGTGTAGGGTGACCTATTTGCCTTTGCAATAGAATTTCATAATAAATTTAGAAAAGTTCCAAGAGATGTCACCTAGCATCATCAGCTATTCTTGGTTCTACAGTAATAGTTTCACTTGCGGGCATCTTTGGTCGCATTTTAGGATTCGACCATCGACGACCTTTACGTCGAACTTGCTACAACCTTTGATATGGAGTGCCATCTGAGCAGCAACCTTACTATTTAGAAAGTTATTAGTGCTGCCCGTATCGATGGGAATGGTGATCGGTTGTTGTTTGAGCAGGCCTCCAACTTTCATCGTTTGCAGATTTGAGTAGCCGGCTAGCGCATGTACTATAAAGTTGGCTGATTATGGCTCTTCTTCCTCATGTTCAAGACTCTCTTCTGGCTGTTCACTGATCTTTTCTTCCACTAGTTCAATCACAAGAAGTTTCCCTTTTTTATAGTGATGCTCGTGGCCCCACGGCTCGTCACAATGCCAATATAACCCCTTGGTAGATCGGTCTCGAAGCTCTTCTCTTGTCAACCTTTTTGGTGCAGGAGCTTGATTGATAGTAGGGGGGCTAAGGGCTTCGATATTACTGGTTGGGGAGTGACCTTAGTCCTCCAGGCTTCGTGGTTCAATCGCTCCTCCTAAAGTCATGCGAAAGAGATGGCTGCCATAAGCGTGTACGGTTGTCGCGCTTTAACTTCTCCTCGGATCTCCAACTTCAAGCCCTCAATAAATGTCCCCAATAACTATTTTTCAGACCAATCATGAGTTTGATTAGATAACCTTTCAAACTTGGTTTGATACTCCTGGATGGTGGAGGTTTGTCGGATCTTTGCTAGTTGTCCGTCGATGTTCTCGTAATCGGTTGGTCTGAAATAGATCAACAGTCCTTCTTTGAATTATTACCATGAGAGGACTCCATGAGTGTGTTCAAACCAATCAAACCATTGTATGACATCCCCTTCAAGATGTATAGCCACAATTTCTACCATAGATGCATCTGCGGTTTTGTGGTATCGAAAATATCGCTCCGTGCATGAGATCCAACCAATCGGGTCTCCTTCTTCCCATCTAGGAAGTCCACCCTCATGCATGAATAGTGTGGATTGGTCATAGAGCCTCTCCTCTCCTGAGGTTATCTCTTCAATCAAAGCTTTCTCCTTGATGTGATTTCTTTGGGCTCGGTGGTCGACCCAAACTAAGTTTGGCAAAGAGAGTCCGAATCTTCTCCTCCATTCGTGTCTCGAAGGCTTCAAATTTAGCATCAATTACCTCCTCGGATTCCATAACATATGTCTCCAAATTTGTAATATTAAGATCTCTTTTTTGCTATCGAGTTAAAGACATGTATTGGTTGAGAGAAGTGGTGGCTGAAAGGGTTGGTGGATGTAGGCTGCGGTTTAGGTTTATTTTGTGGCTATTTTAGGTGCAGTTTGGGGCTACGGTTTGATAGAGTTTTTGGGCTGTGATGGTAGTGGATGAAGGTTAGGGAAGAGAGTTTTAGATCTGTGGTACATCACAGCAAAGATTTGACAAAAATTAGTGGAAATTGCTACCTATATGTGCTGTCTCGTAAGAGCAGAATTGTCATCGAAAAAATAGCGGTTTCTCGACAAAATTAAGTAGTGAAAACTTAGAGATTTGAGGAGGGGGTTTGATGGTAGAATCTTAGTTTAGATAATAGCAAGGATAACAAATTGGATCAAGAAATTTCGACAGTAAAATAGTAAAGAAATCGGTGCAAGTTGCGATAGCAGAATTCTCGTCAAAAAATTTTAGTAGTTTGCGACGAGAGATTGCAGCAACACACAAATTTTTTTTTTAATGAATTCCATGATAGATCAATCATGGATAGGAGCCATGGTGATCTATGAGGTGCACAAGAAATTTCGTTCGAAAAGGATAACAATTAGATCGGTTAAAGGCAGCAACACGCGGTTGAAATTTTCTGCAGCGATCCTTCGTTCGCAAAGATGGTAACTTTTGCGACGCAAGGAATTCGCAGGTAAAGAATAGATAGAAAAACTTCTTTTTAATATTTTAGATGAAAATTTACAGCAGCAAAGGGTATTGGTGGTAGAAATATACCAAATCTCTGTTGTAATTGGAGGTGGCGACTGTAGTTTGAATTGATCTACGTCAGGAGATGACGGTGGAGATGACGACGTTAAGAGCAATTGTGAGAATTGCTTGGCTAATGGTGGGCAGCAGGGATGGCAGCAAAAGCAGCAAGATCACTACTCTGATACCGAATGATAGAACCCAAGAGGAATTCTATGAAGATTGATCTTTGAGGGGGATCAACCCTTGGAACGCTATAGGGGTTCCACCCTCCAAGTAGCCTGGTGGCTGCAATTGTAGATTAATATTTCTTGTTTTAAAGAGGTGGAGGCTACAAGCTTATATAGAGCTCCAAACCCTAACCCTAGGGGCTGCTTCCTAAGTGAACTACCCAATTTACCCTCAACTTTAGCCGACCAGCCCAGTAACAAGGGGGGCAATGGCTAAGAGGCCCAATAGCCCAAATATAAAGCCTAACCTCTCTTCTTTATAGGATAGAGGCGGCTAGGTAAGATTTATTACACTCACAGGATTTTTATTAGCTGCTACTTGGTTGAGTAGGACCCAATCCTGCTAGGGCCCTATCAGCCTCTTGAATGGTCATAAATTTTGGATTCCAACTCTTTGGAAGGGATCTTAAAATTTTAGTTACAAGTTCAAAATTAGAAAGACCTTTACCAAGTGCTTTGAGTCCATTGATGACATCCATGAAATGGGTGTACATGTCTCCGATGGACTCACTTGGTTTCATCCGAAACAATTCGTAAGAATGCACCAAGAGATTGATTTTGGACTCTTTCACGGCTAGTGCCTTCATGAGTGATTTTAAGAGTACACCAAATATCAAAAGCTGATTCACAAATCGAAACACGATTAAACTCATTTTTATCAAGTGCGCAAAATAAGGCATTCATAACCTTTGCATTAAGTGCAAAAACCTTTTCTCTGATTCATTCCATTCGTTCATCAGAAGAGAAGATTTTTGAAATCCATTTTTAACGATATTCCAAAGTTTGAAATCCATGGAGATAAAAAAAATCTTCATACGAGTCTTTCAATAAGTGTAATCCCACCTATTAAACATAGGCGGACGTATAATGGAATGACCATCTTGCATGTCAGAATAAGCTATTTCTCTTGGGTTTTAAACCAAATGAGACTGACCAAGCTCGATACCAACTATTAGGATCCGAGGGCACTAAGAGAGGGGAGGATGAATTAGTATAACGGATAAAACCCATAAATTAAAAATGATTTTGGAAAGAGTTGTTTGTTTAGAAATTTTTGTCCGACAAAAAGACTTGAGCAAAGTGATTCGAGTGAAAGTGATTGAGAGTAGTGAGAAGGAGATCGAAAGATTTGCAACTAAGTAAAAGCAATATACAGAAATTAAAACTCACACATCCAAAGTAGTATGCAGCGATGTATAGTGGTTCGATCAAATGACCTACGTCTACTTCCGAAGCCTCCTCCGATAAGGCTCCCAACTTCCACTATCAAATCTTCTTGAAGGGAAGGACCAACCACCCCTCTTACAAGCTTTTATAAGTGGTTCATACTCTTATAGAATTTTGGTAACGTAAAAAAGTGAGTGGTGAACACTCAAGCTATCGAACTTAATTTTGCTATGGCTTAGAATCAGTTTATATCACTTCTCCAAGGTACTTTACTAGTTGAGAAGAGAGGGGTATTTATATACTGAACTGGCTTAAAAAAAGGAGACAAAAAGAGTTACATCCCGGATTTTTGGGTACTAGTGGTACTATCGCTTGGCATTGGCAGTACCACCGCTAGTTGACCCTGTCACAATGTGCGGTACCACTAGATGGTACTCATCGCTTGATAGAGTCCTCGGGCTCTATGGATTGATGGTACCATCGCTTGTCAGGTGGTACCACTATTGACAAGTAATAATTGCCAATGGTACTACCGCTGACCTGGGGTGGTACCACCACCCAAACAACCTAGAGACCTGTTCTGAGGTGGTGCCACCACCCCAATCTAGTGGTGCCACTATCAGACCTAGTCCAGCGCTACTGAATGGGCCCTAAATCCAGTCCAATTCAATCCACATAAGGCCTAGTTGGCCCTTACTAGGGTTAATCAAGATTATCACCTAATCCTTACCCTAATTATGTTCTATCTACGAAATTGAAATATAATTCTAAGTAAATTTAAGATCAACAACATCGAGTCTTCTTCCAGCGAGCTTTCCAGCGAACTTCTGATGGACTTCCGACATATCCTCAGAATTCTTCTAGCAGACTCCTAGTAAGCTTCTGGACCTTATGGTGAGTTCGACGAATCTTTGGCAAGCTTCCGAACCTTCTCGGTGAGCTCTGCGAACCTCCGACGATCTTTCCGACATACTTCTGAAACCTTCGGTAAGTCCCCGATTCATCCTCGGCTAGTTCCGGTAGCACTTCTGATGATCATTCGGACTTTCGGTGGACTCTCGAACTCCCATCGTACTTGACACCGGTAATTTGCTTTATATCTTCATGCTATCATAGTTAATCCTACATACTTATCTTAATAATATGGATTAGATCAAATAACCTATTGATTGATTTCATCATCAAAATCTGAGATTCAACAAATGGCTCTAGCAGCAAGGGAGCGAGTTTGCACATGCAGCCCACCTGCGGTTGCTTAGGCAAGCAATTCGGCTTGCCCCATTTTACTTGATTCACTGCGATGTTTCGCCATGGTGGGATTGTGAAGTTTCTTCACTGCTTGCTCGAATTGCTTGCCTGCTCTGATACCATAATGCCATGCACTTAGCTAGAATTACCTAACTAGTGAGGCACCCTTGCGGCAAGTCCTAGACTTAGTTAGAGTTGCCTAAGTCGCGAAGCACTCTTACGCCCACTTCAATCGGACTTAGCTGGGATTGCCTAAGTCTTGAGGTGCCCTTATGACATACGCGTCTGCAAAGGGTCAACCAAGTTTCAACCTCATACAGGTCCTGTAGGACCTGTAAAACAAAAATTTGATTAGAGTTGAAACGAGCGGCAGACAAGTCCCGACGTCTCATGAAGAGGGAAGCTTTACAAGCAATTCAGCGAGCACTTGGAGTGCAGGAAAGAAGAGAAAGAGAGGAGAAAAATAAAAACTTTAGAAGGGTGAATGAGCAGATAAGTCCGCAAACAACTACTCTCTGAGTGCTAAGCGCGAAGGTAAGTTTCTGTCAAGTTGACGTGCAAACTTGTGAAGATGTTTAGCGTCCGACACTACCTGAAGCCCATCCCAGCCCCATGCCACCTAGGGGGTTCCATGGTGCTGAGATGGCTAACATTTCGCAAGCGGCTGCGGTTTGTAGAAAATAGGCCGTAGCATGCAAAAACAGAGACTTTTTGGGGTAGTTTTGCCTGGTGCGATGAGCAGTCGTACTACAACACTGTAAATTACCATTTTTTTTAATTTTTATAAGCAAAACACACCAAAACTATGGCAAAATAGGCTGTCAAGGATATGTACAAGCATGCACAAATGAATGATTCATTGAATGAAGTTGCTATAGGTGTGCGACGACCGTTCGTGATAGGGGGGTGAATTCGTGCAGTGGATGAAAACTATAAATTTAAAATGATTACGAAAAGAGTTGTGCATTAAAAAGTTTTGGTTCGACGAAGGTGATTTCAACAAAGTGATTCGAGTAAAAGTGATAGAAACTAAAGAGGATAGGATTAAGATATTGTAGCTAAGTAAAGATTGATATGCAGCAATTAACACTCACACATCAAGAGAAGTACGCAGTGATGTATAGTGGTTCGGTCAAATGACCTATGTCCACTTTCGAAACCTCCTCTGATGAGGTTCTCAAGTTCCACTATCAATTCTTCTTGAAGGGGAAGGACTAAGCACCCCTCTTACAGATTTTATAAATGGTTCACACTCACTTATAGAACTTTTACAAATGAGACATGGGAGGTGAACACTCAAGCTATCGAATGTTGTTTTGCTAGAGCTTTGACTCAATTTTTATTACTTCTCAATATACTTGGCTAGTTGAGAAGAAAGGGATATTTATAGACTAAATTGGCTTCAGGTTTGGAATCAAAAGAGTCACATCCCGAATTTTTGGTCAGCTGTACCGCCTAGCACGTGGTACCATCGCTGAAGTTGACCTTGCTCTACCAGTGCACCGGCGGTACTACCGCCTGACAAGGTCCTCAGACTCTATGGAGGGGTGGTACCATCGCTTGTCAAGCGGTACCATCATTGATAAGTAATAACTATCAATAGTACCACCATTGACCTAGGGCGGTACCACCACCCAGACCACTTGGGAATTAGTTCCCGAGGCGGTGCCATCGTTAGACATGGCTGAGCACTACTAAATGGGCCCTGAACCTAGCCCAATTCAGTCCAATTAAGGCCTAGTTGGCCCTTACTAGGGTTAATTAAGATTATCACCTAATCCTAACCTTAATTATATACTAACTACAAAATTGAAAATATATTCTATGTAAATTCTAATCCGACAACATCAAGTTTTCTTCTGGTGAGCTTCCAGCGGACTTCCGACGCACCCTCGGATATCTTTCGATGGACTCCCAATAGCCTCCCGGACTTTATGGCGAGTTTGACGAATCTTTTCACAAGCCTCTGAACTTTTTTGGTAAGCTCCGCGAACTTCTGATAATTTTTTTGACGAACTTCCGAATCCTTTGGTAAGTCCTCGATTCATTCTCAACTAGTTCCGACAGTACTTCCGATGATACTTCGGACTTCCGATGGACTCTCGAACTCCCAACGTACTTGACTCCGGCTATTTGCCTTATGTTTTTACTGCTATCGTAGTTAATCCTGCATACTTATCTCAATAATATAGATTAAATCAAATAACTTATCAATTGACTTTATCATTAAAATTCAAGATTCAACAAGTGGGGTGTAAAGGTTCTCTCTTGAGCCTGTCAAAAGGAGAATAGAGTTGTAAGGGTGATTGGTCTTTGCTCATTGAAGGAAGACCGTTAGTGGATACTAGTGTCCTTGATAAAGGGGAATCAGGAGTGGACATAGGTCGGACGATCGAACCATTGTAAATCTGATGTACTCTTTTTTATTTTGCTCTTTATGGTTTCATACTTATCATTATTTAGATTCATTTACTCACTGCTCTCACCAACATCTCTAAGTTTAAAGTATTTCTGATATGATTTCATCGATAAGGCTTTCATCGTACGAAATGATTTTCTCCCCCCATCCTCTTTTTGGGCAAAAGATAATTTTGCCCCCTCTGAATGGTTTGTCTTTTCTTTCTAAATTACCTAATTACCCTTTATAATTTAAAAAATTCTTTAGATATCCTAAATTTTAGAAAAAATATTAGTTAATTAAAAATTTTAATTAACTATTATTATTTATGTAGTAGTCCTATATAATGATGTATACATGTGATGTATGATGTGGATGGATGATTATGGACTATGTGATATGATGTATATGTATGATATGATCATTATTATTATTATTATTATTATTATTATTGGGCTTATAAGCTTCTATATTTCATGTTTATTATCGTGCATGTGTGCTTGTAATTATGTTGTAATTACACGAGGAGATATAGCGGGAGTGTGGAAGCGATAGCGGGACCCACGAGGTTGAGACAAACAATCCCGACTCATGGAGATACGCTGAGATGCCGATGGAACCGACGAGGATGAGATTATCACATCTCAGATTTATAAAATGTAATAATTCTTCATTTTATTTCATAATTTATAAAATACACTCTCTTTTTTTTCATTATTGAATTCAATTTCTTGTCTTTACAATAATAAATATTTTATTAACTAAAAAAATGACCACATCTTCTTAGTAAGGTCACAGTCTCTTCCACCCAAGCTTTAGATCTATTGTAAAGTTATAGATTACTCTAAAAATAAATATAAGATAAAAACATATCAGTAACCACACATGTTGGTAGGAACCTCAAAAAAATCATAAAAATAATCTTTAATATTTATAAAATAAATATCAATAATTTAATAAGAAATAATAACATATCTATTCATCATAAAACTTATGCATCAGAAAAATGATGATAATCTATTACATAATAAGTAAAATCATGCATCAACCACTTGAAACACATATAAGATAATTAGATAACAAAGACGTACATCACACCTGATGGTACACTCTCCTAACAATGGATGGAGAGGCATACTCTATGAGATAAATTCCTCCTAACAGTAGAGGGAGATAACCCAAATCGCAGCTAATCCCCAAAGAGAATCAACATACTTGTCCTCGGTAGGGATATATAAACATCAATGATCATTCATTTATATTCATTCATTCACACATGCATCCAAGAAATAGTATAATCAAATATTATAAGAGACCATGCTTTATGTATGATTTACTAGACTATGTCCATTAGTGGCTCCACATTGTGATGGGCCCGTAGCTCCTTTCACAGGTTGTATTTTCAATATAAAATATTAGCCTAATTATATCTACTACATGGTTACAATCGTGTCAATATTATAAACTTAAGAAAAGTATAAAATCAATAATCATTTTCAAATGATAGCTTTAAATAAAATCTTTAAATTCATCAAATCATAAAGGCTTAAAATATCAATATCTTAATAGTTCTCAATCAACCAAAACCCTAATTGGAATAGCTCAATTAACTTAAACCATATTCAATTCAATTATAACATAATAGAACCAATCTCAAAACCTTATAAAATTAGTTTGGAATCACCCTAGACTGGTCTAATTTAGATTTAATTGATCTTAGTTAAGTTAAGTAAGTTTGAATTAGTCAAGTTAATTTGGAATCACCCAAAACTGACCTTAACTAATCAAACATGTTTGAGTTAGCCAATTAAAGATCTCAAACTAATAAAGAAAGAGGAAATCAAACTATATCATATAGTCTAGCCCAAACTGAACCAATCCACTTGAGCCTTGGACGGGTCACATGTGCTACACATGCATGTCCTAAGTAATAGGTTAAGTTGAGGTACAATTGTTGAATCATGGATTTTGATGAAGTCAATTGATAGGTTATTTAATCTAATCCATATTATTAAGATAAGTATATAAGATTAACTATAACAGCAATGAAGTCACAAAGTAAATTACCGGAGTCTAGTACGTTGGGAGTTCAAGAGTCCGCCAAAAGTCCGAAGGATCGTCGGAAGTGTTGTCGGAACCAACCGAGAATGAATCGGGGACTTGCCGAAGGTTTCGGAAGTTCACCGGAAAGATCATCGGAGGTTCACGGAGCTCACCGAGAAGGTTCGGAAGCTTGCCAAAGATTCGAGGAACTCGTTATAAAGTCTAGGAGCCTACTGAGAGTCCGCTAGAAGAAATCTGAGGTTGTGTCAGAAGTCTGAGGTTGTGTCAGAAGTCTGCTGGAAGCTTACTAGAAGAAAACTCAATGTTGCCAATTTAGTTGTTGCTTAGAATATGTTTTTAATTTCGTAGTTAGCATGTAATTAGAGTTAGGATTATGTGATAATATTGATTAACCCTAATAAGGGTCAATTGGGCTTTAATTAGATTGAATTGGGTCAGATTCAAGGCCCATTAGTAGTGCTGGATTAGGTCTAGTGTTGGCATTGCCAGACTAGGACCACCCTGGGAACTAATTCCCAAGTGGTTTGGGCGGTGGTATCGCCCCACGTCAACGGTGGTATCGCCCCACGTCAACAGTGGTACTATTGATAGTTATTACCTATCAGCGATGGTACTGCTTGACAAGCGATGGTACCATCAATCCACAGAGACCAAGGACCTTGTTAGGCGGTGGTACCATCGAGTAAAATGACAGAGCAAGCTCAAGTGGTGGTACCACTAGTACTTGAAAATCTGAAATGTGACTCCTTTTGGCTCTAATTCTGAAGCAAATTGAATCTATAAATACCCCTCTCTTCTTAGCTAGCTAAGTATATTGAGAAGTGATAAAAACTGAGTTATAGCTATAGCAAAATTACATTTGATAGCTTGAGTGTTCACCTCCTATGTTTTACTTTATCAAAATTCTATAAGAGTATGAACCACCTGTAAAAGTATGTAAGAGGAGTGCTTTGTCCTTCCCCTTCAAGAAAATTTGATAGTGGAAGTTGGGAACCTCATCAGAGGAGGTTTAGGAAGTAGATGTAGGTCATTTGACTGAACCACTATACATCACTACGTACTTCTCTTGATGTATGAGTTTTAACTTTCTACACTTCATTCTATACTTGGTGTGATCTCTCGATTTCCCCCTCTTTACTTTCGATAGTGTTCACTTGAATCACTTTATCAAAATCTTTTTCGTCGGATCAAAATCTCTCTACAGACAACTCTTTCTGAAATCAATTTCAAAAGTATGATTTTTATCTGCTACACTAATTCACCCCCCCCTCTCTTAGTGCCGCTCAAATCCTAACAATTGGTATCAGAGCTTGGTCACTCTCATTTGGTTTAAAATCTAAGAAAGATGGCGTATTCTGACATGCAAGAGGGTCATTCAATTACATGTCCACCTATGTTCAACAGGTCGAATTACACAGATTGGAAGACTCATATGAAGATTTTTCTTATTTCCATAAATTTCAAACTTTGAAATATTGTTGAAAATGGATTTCAAAAATCTTCTCTTTTGATGAACAAATGGAATGAATCAGAGAAGGTTTTAGCCCATAATGCAAAGCCTATGAATGTCTTGTTTTGTTCACTTGATAAAAATGAGTTTAACCGTGTTTCGATCTGTGAATCAGCTTTTGATATTTGGTATACTCTTGAAATTACTTATGAAGGCACTAGTCAAGTAAAAAAGTCCAAAATCAACCTCTTGGTGCATTCTTACGAATTAGTTTGGATGAAATCAAGTGAGTCCATCGGTGACATGTACACCTGTTTCACGGATGTCGTCAATAGACTCAAAGCACTTAGTAAAGGTTTTTCTAATTTTGAACTGGTAACTAAAATTTTAAGATCCCTTCTAAAGAGTTGAGATTCAAAAGTTACGACCATTCAAGAGGCCAAGGACCTTAAAATTTTTCCTCTCGAAGAACTCATTGGTGTTAGGGATCGAGCGGCACTAAGAGGGGGGGTGAATTAGTGCAGCGGATTAAAATCGTACTCTTGAAACCGATTTTGCAAAAACACGTTCGTAGGAAGATCTCGATTTGGCGAAAGAGAACTTGAAAGTAATTGCTTGCGTAAAGGAAATAACTATGAACTAAATAACTTGCAGCAAAGTAAAGAAATGCTTCAAGAATGTAAACACTCACATATTCATGGACACAAAGATGTATAGTGGTTCGGTCAAATGACCTACATCCACTCTTGAAGCCTTTACGATGAGGCTCCGCTCTTCCACTAGCAATTCCTTTGAATGGGAAGGATCAAACACGCCTTTTACAACCCTTTACAAGATGTTCACACTTGTACAAGATCTCTCAAGAAAAGGAAGAAGGTGAACACTAGCAAAAACAAGACTTTACAACACACTTCAAGAACTCAAGACTTAGAACTTTTGCTCAAAAGGGTTCCCTTTCAGCTGGGAAAGGGAGGGGTATTTATAGATCCAAAGTGGATTCAAAATTGGGCTCCAAATTTCAAATAAATTTGGAGTTCCAATGTTTCTGGTGGTCAGAGGCGGTAAAGATCAGACTGATCGACGGCGCTGCCATCGTCGCAGAGGCGGGTGTTATCACCGTGACGCTGATCGACGTGACAGGGCTGTTATCGGCTTCTAGCTATGGCTACGCTAGCCATAGCTATGCTACGCTGGCGATGAGCTGCAGTAGCATGCACGGGCATGCACGATGCTGAGCCCGCTCAGCCAAAATTTTGGCCCAAACTCATCCTAATCAAGGCCCAATGGCCCCCCACTTTGGGTTATCTAATCCTAACCCAAAATATGTGCTAACTACGAATTTTAAAGACGTTTCCTAAGCTATTACAAAGTCCGCAAGTCAAGTCTTCTTCCGTCGAGCTTCCGGCGAACTTCCGGCGGTCTTCCGACGATCCCTCGGAAACCATCCTGCGGACTCCCCGCAAGCTCTCAAACTCCACAATGATTTTGGCGAGTTCCCCCGAGCTTCTTTGGCAAGCTTCGATCTTTCTTGTCAAGCTCCGCGAACTCCCAACGATCCATCGCACTTGACTTCGACCCTTGATTTCGCTTTACGTCTTCATCCCTTTCGTAGTTACTCCTGCACAAACAAACTCGATATCCATGGCGCAACTCCGCACTTCTTGGCCCGATGCCCGACGCATTTAAGCCTCCCGCCAATAGTCGATCAACCTCCGCTCGACACCCAATATCCTGATCGATAGTAGACCTGTGTAACTCAACACGCAGTTAGACAACAAATCACACTCAATTAGTTTCATCATCAAAATCTGAGATTCAACAATTGGGTCTTTAATGACTTACGAAATGACATATCATGCTGATGATGAGCTAGAGAACCCCCTTCCAAAGAACAGGAAGGATATGGCATTGAGAGCATAAGAAGACCACTTAAAAGAATCTTTAAGTGATGAGAACCATGATGATAAACTTGTACTCTTAACTCAGAAATTCAAAAAAATTATAAGAAGGAATAAATTTAAAAATGACACTAAAAATAAACTTGAACCAAAAAAGGAACAAGTGATATGTTACAAATGTAAGAAGCTGGGGCACTTCAAAAGTGAATGCCCCCAAGCCAAGAAGAAGCTATCAAAAAGAAGAAGACTCTAAAGGTGACATGGGATGACTCAAGTGGCTCCGAAGATAAAGAAGCATGCAACAAGGAGGAGGCCAACTTCACATTAATGACTTTCGGAGAAGAGGTATGTGAGTTATTTAATGAAGATTTATTTTTCGATGAACTTTTAATTACTTTTTATAAATTGTTTGATGAGTGTAGAGCTATTAGTAAAAAGTTTAATTTATTAAAAAAGGAGCATGCTATCTTATAAGATAAACTTGAAAGTCTTGGACTCGATACTCCCTCTTTACCCCCATGCTCTAAGTGTGAACACTTAGAAGTAATAAAAAAAGAGAATTTGCTACTTAAAGAGACCCTATACAAGTTTAAGGTTGGTAGCAAGGACTTGGACTTGATCCTTGTAAACAAGGGTCATATCGGAAAAAGAAGTAGAATTGGATTTGTGAGTGGATCTCACCATACTCCAACCATTCATTAAAGGACCTACACTACATGTATCTTCTCATTTAAAATGTAACTTTTGTTGTAAATCTAGACATGTTATTTACAAATATCTGTATAAGAAACTTAGCCCATGTAAGTTGATATCGGTTCCTAAAGGAATGATAAAGAGCTCAATGAACAATGATAAGATCAGTAAATCAATATTTAAGGCACCCAAGTTCAAATGGGTACTAAAAAATCCATCTTTATAGGCATTCTAAACATCACAAGCTAGGAGCGAGTTAACAATATGATTCTTGATCTTTACCAAGCTCACTAGCTCGAGTAATAAAAATACCCTTGAGTGTTATACATTGTTTGGTTATGCACCATAATGCTTCCATTAAGTCTCTTCAAAAAGGAATTTGGTAAAAACATTTGTGTCACCTTAAAATTAGAATTCCTATGTTTTGAAATGATGTGGTTTTAATGGATTTGACAAAACTTTGTTTCGGAACTATACATGATACTAGGCCTTTATATAAGAAGTATATATCTTCCTTGAACATTCCTATGAAAAGTTGAATTCACTCTTGCATTCTCAAAGTCTACAAATTCATTTATTTTATGAATCTCGTATGTGATTTTAATGATGAATTCAGAGTTAATAAATTAAGCTAGAATGAGTTTTTCAAATGATTCATAACTAATCGTGCATTGATGGCTTGAATGCATTAGAGATGTGATTTTTTTTTTGATATGATGCATGAATCATGTTCTCATTTGATGATACACACAAATGAGTTGCTTATCGATAGTTATGATTGAAATATATTCTTTGCATATCTTTTGAAGATGACTCAGTGATAAATGTTTTGAAAACATATGCTTGACTATCTTTTATATGATAAGTAACACATGAATTATTGATTTCTGACTCAAAATTTTCTTTCCTTGATTTCTCGAACGTATGACTGAAAATAGTGTGATTCATGATCCTGATATTTATAGATGACATCTTTTGGTTCAATTATACATCCTCCATCATCTCACAAATTGATCAATGTTGGTATTCATAACCTTCGAAAATCACTACCTTTATATCATCCAAGTTTTTCTTGTCTTTGCATTATCATTCTTTCGAATTGCTTGATGAGAAAGTTTCTAAAGCTTCTTGATTACAACACTTAATGTGATCAATCATTTGTTTAAGTAAATGTGCTTAATAAAAATTATTACCTCATGATTAGTATGAGATCGGAAGACATCATTTCATCTCAATTAAATACTTAATGATCAAATTAGATATCTGAGATAGATGTTAATAAAGGGGACAAATTGATCAAAAATCAAGATGTTGCAGCCCTCCTTAAAACTATCTAAGTCAGGGTGCCAGTGGTGGCACCACCAGGACTAATGGTAGCACCAACTAAGCATTTTGTTCCTTGGCGATGGCACCCCTCAGTTGGTGGCACCGCCCGAGAGCCCCCTTATATAAAGGGGAGTTAGGGCCGGCAGTAGAACCGCCCCCAACTCTTGAAGCTGCTCCAAAATACTCTTTCCTTTCTCTCAAAACTCCATCTTTCCTCTCAAGAAGACCAAGAGAGGCTTCTATTCTCTCAAATCTTGGATGAAGATATTTATTTCTCAAGAAACTTTAACTAAGGTAATCTTTGACACTCTCTCTTTGAATTCTTGATACATGGCTACTTCGTTGTAATTTTCTTATTCTATCATCATTTTCTAGATAAATGGCTCCTAGGAGATTGTTTAGGGACAAAGGGAAGAGGAGGAAGGAGATTCATATGACCCATCCCTCTTTAGCACTAGTGAAATTACCCTTAGATACCCTAGTTTTGAAGCAAGAACTGTGCATAAGGGAAAACATGTTGATTTAAGTGAACTAGGAAACCTAGAGCCCATTAGGTGGTTTACCGATTTGGATGTCGTGCCTGTTGAATCTCGGATTTTGATGATGAAACTAATTGATTGTGGTTTATTGTTTAACTACGTTTTGAGTTATGTAGGTCAACTATCGATCAGGATTAGATAGTTGATGTTGGAGGAATTGACGTTGTACCGGAGGTGATCACGTCTGGATATTGGATGTCGAGCCAAGGTTCTGGCCGATAATCGTGGAAGGCTTCGTATGTCGGGCATTGGGCCTAGAAGTGCATGTTGTGCCAAGGATATCGGGGTTGCGGAGGTCATCTATCGATTGGGCAACAAATCGCAAGAGAGGACGATGTGCCGAAGGATCGGACGAAGCGTCGACCAATGACGTGCCGGGCAACTGAAAGTCAATTCGCGTTGTAATAACTATCTAGATCGGCGTAGAGTGTTTGTTATTTGTGTGCAGGATTAACTATGATGAAGATAAAGGCATAAAGTGAAACAAAGTACTGGAAGTCAAGTGGGATGGATCGTTGGGAGTTCGAGAGTTCGATGGAAGTCTAAAGATTCGTTGGAAGTGTCGTTTAACCTACGAGAACGAGTAGGGAGCTTGGTCAGGGTTTTCTAAGTTCACGGAAGGTTTGTCGGAAGTTCACGGAGCTTGCCAAGAAAGATCATAGCTTGCCAATGAAGCTTGTTGGAACTCGCAAAGATCATCGTGAAGTCCAGGAGCTTGCCGGGAGTTCGCAGAATGGTTTCCGAGGGTTCATCGAAAAATCGTCGGAAGTTCGCCGAAAGAAGTTTTGTCTTGTGGACTTTGAAATAGCTTAAAAAATATCTTTAAAATTTGTAGTTAGCAAATAATTTAGTTTAGGATTAAGTGTTAATCTTATAAACCAAATTGAGACTTGCTGCATTGTTTGGATCGGTTTCACGAAGCATTAAAACCATTGTGCTATAAATGACTGGCGGTACCGCCCGCTCCAGCTGTAGTATCGCTGTGCACTATCACCGATGATCGACAAAGCGTAGCACCACCTCTGACAGCATACAAGACCCAAAAGACTGAACTCCAATTTGATTTCAAATTTGAAGCCCAAATTTGAAACCATTTTGGATCTATAAATACCCCCCCATTTTCAGCTGAAAGGGAACCCTTTTGAGAGTTAGAAATTCAGGAAAAGGCTTAGGAAAGTCTAGTTTTCAATAACTTGTGTTCACCTCCTTCTTTCTCTTTGAAAAATTTGTAAGAGTGTGAACTTATGGTAAAAGGGTTGTAAGAGGCGTATTTGTGTCATGCCCGGCCCATTGGCTCCAAGGTCAAGGCCTTAGGAGGTCAGGTGGGGTGCATTAATCCCACATCGGTAAGGAAGGGGGAGTGACTGGGCCTTATAAGGGTTGGCCTGGCAACTCACGCAAGTCAGTTTGCGTGGGGGTGCAACAGAGGCCATAACTTAGATTTGGTATCAAAGCCACCCCCATGCCTTCACCGACTCATGCCAAGAGCCTCGGGTCAACACTTTGGGGGTAGGCAGGGTGGTCAATCCATGACAAGGATGTCACGTGATTTAGTGGGGGAGAATGTCACGCCCGGCCCATTGGCTCTAAGGTCAAGGCCTTAGGAGGTCAGGTGGGGTGCATTAATCCCACATCGGTAAGGAAGGGGAGTGATTGGGCTTTATAAGAGTTGGCTTGGCAACTCACGCAAGCTGGTTTGCGTGGGGGTGCAACAGGGGCCATTACTTAGATTGGTATCAGAGCCACCCCTATGCCTTCACCGACTCACGCCAAACGCCTCGGGTCAACACTTTGGGGGTAGGCAGGGTGGTCAATCCGTGACGAGGACGTGATGTGATTGAGTGGGGGAGAATGTGACTGGGCCTTATAAGGGTTGGCCTGGTAACTCACGCAAGCCGGTTTGCGTGGGGGTGCAACAGGGTTAATGCACCCCACCTGACCTCCTAAGGCCTTGGCCTTGGAGCCAACGGGCTAGGCGTGACATTCTCCCCCACTCAATCACGTGACATCCTCATCACGGATTGACCACCCTGCCTACCCCCAAAGTGTTGACCCGAGGCGCTTGGCATGAGTCGGTGAAGGCATGGGGGTGGCTCTGATACCAATCTAAGTTATGGCCCCTATTGCACCCCCACGCAAACCGGCTTGAGTTGCCGTGCCAACCCTTATAAGGCCTAGTCACTCCCCCTTCCTTACCGATGTGGGATTAATGCACCCCACCTGACCTCCTAAGGCCTTGACCTTGGAGCCAACGGGCCGGGCGTGACAATTTTGTCCTTCCCCTTTAAAAGGATTTGCTAGTGGAAGTTGGGAGCCTCATCGGAGAAGGCTTCAGAAGTGGATGTAGGTCGGATGACCGAACCACTATAAATTGGTTTGCATTTACTTTCTCGCAACTTACTTTGCTGCAAACCATTTTCATTTTCTGCCTTATTTACTCAACTTCATCTTCATCTTCTTACGTATGCTTTAAAGTTAAAATGTAATCTTTCCGGGTTCAAACAAAACGCTGCATTCATTCGTACAAAGTTTCCGAACTTGTGTTAATCGCTGAAAAATCTATCATTTTTTACCGCTGCACTAATTCACCCCCCCCCCTCTTAGTGCTGCTCGATCCCTAATAATTGGTATCAGAGCCACGTTCTTTCTCTTTCAGATTTACACCCATGAGAAATGGCTCTAAATGGTTTTCAAGAGGGCTTTTCGATTTTTCGTCCACCGTTCTTTAACGGTTCGGACTACACATATTGGAAAACTCGAATGAGAGTTTTCATACTTTCAATGGATTTGGATTTATGGAACATCATCGAAAATGGCTTTCAACCTTCCTCTAAACCGACGAACGAATGGTCGAATTTGGAGAAAAGGTCGTTTTCTTTAAACGCAAAGGCTATGAATGCCTTATTTTGCGCTTTAGATAAGAACGAGTTCAATCGGATTTCAATGTGCGAAACGGCTTTCGATATTTGGTGAACTCTTCAAATGATACACGAGGGAACTAGTAGAGTTAAAGACTTGAAAGTAAACCTCTTATTGCATGATTTTGAGTTCTTCCAAATGACACCAAGCGAAACTATCGACGATATGTACACCTGCTTCACGGATGTCGTCAATAGCTTGAAAAGTCTTGGTAAATATTTTTTGAACTTTGAACTCACTAACAAGATTTTAAGATCCCTCCCAAAGAGTTGGGATCCAAAAGTAACCGCAATACAAGAGACTAAAAATTTAAATGATTTTTCATTGGAAGAACTAATCGGTTCACTAATGACATATGAAATGAGTTTCTTCGAACATTTGGAACATGATGAACATATGAACCACCTTCTAAAGAACAAAAATGATTTGGAACATCGGACAATGAATGCCACTTGAGTGATGACTCAAGTGATGAGGACAATGAGGACATTGAACACATAACAATGAATGTTAACAAGTTCATTAAACAAAAATTAAAAAGCACAAATGAACTTGAATGGAGAAAGAGGCCAAAGAAGAAGAAGGGTTGCAAAGAAGAATCAAGTAAAGAAGAGGTGAAATGGGCTTTGACAGTTTTCGACAATGAGGTAAGAAACTCACCCAAGTTGTTCTTACCTTACTTTGAAATTACATGATCCTTTCATGAGTTGCTTGAAATAGTTGGTAGGATTTTTTTTATGCTTTTTCCTTCCTAGTATTTTTGAAAAGTAAAAATTATGAATGATATTTGCATGATTTGTGATATTGCCTAGAATTAATCCATGCATGTGTATCTTGATGTTTTATATTTCATTTCTAAACATGATGCTTGATGATTTTGTAATATGCATTAGTTTTTGAAGTAATGTTGATTTGACTCTATGTTGTGGATTAACGATTCTTGGTCTAAT
Source organism: Musa troglodytarum (assembly GCA_023547065.1). Lineage (NCBI taxonomy): Eukaryota > Viridiplantae > Streptophyta > Magnoliopsida > Zingiberales > Musaceae > Musa > Musa troglodytarum. The sequence continues at coordinate 36,850,565 of CP097506.1, read as the reverse complement.
TGTTTTCATGACAAATTAAGATGACATTTTGAGATGATGAAATTTCATGTATACTTTCCATATCGGTTTTCAATCTTAAACATGATACATATCTATGTATGAATTTCTTGAAAATCTTTTGATGATAGATGTATGTATCTTGATTATAATTTGAAAACTTCCATCTTGGCTTAGTGGGTTTTAGCCTTTTTAATGATGAAAATTTTATTGATACATGTCTTTATGAAATCAATTATAAAGACCCAACCCACAAATTTTCAAAATGAAAGAAATGTGGCTTTGATGTTGCCTTGTGTTATATTTAGACTTAATGGGTTTCATGACGAAAGTTATTTTTCAGATTTTTAAAATGATGTATGATTTTAGCAAAAGTTTGAGCATTGATCATCTTGTTATAACAAATGAAAGAAAGAAGTGAAATGATTTTAATGATGAATTCATTTCTAAATATGATGATGCTCTCATGTTTAAATATGATGCATGACATTGATCATTCTTATGAAAGATCAAATCACGTAAATTGAAACTCTTAAAAATAAGAAAATGCACTATCATAATGTTTTATTTTTGATGTGTTTGGTCTTATCTTTATGTAAACTTACATCTTGCTTTGAAAAGTTGATACATGCTCACATGTAATCAATTTATGTTGCTCTTATTAAAATTTTTGAATGAAAGATTTTGATGCATTTGATCTTAATGGGTTTAATGACAAACTTGTATTTTGAATTTATACAATGATAACTTCCGTATAAATATATGAACATACATTATGAAATCATCATTGAAATGAAAATATTAAAAGTTTGTTATCATGCTTAATGACTTTGTGATATCATATCTTGATGACAAACTCATGTTTTGGTCTTAAATTTGATACTCATCTTTTGAAATATGAGCACACTTATTTGAAACAAAATGAAACACATTATCATGAAAAATTGAATATCATATCTTGAAATAATGTGTTATATTTTTGTCTTGATGATTTTTATAATGAAGTTTGCCTTTTATTTTTTAAATACTTATTTTGATTTGGTATAAAAGACAAAGGCATGCTTATATAAAATAAATGAAAATCACTAAAAGAGAAATGCATGTTTCTTGAACATCTCTCTTTCTCTAAAGTTTTTGATTTTCTATGTAAGACAAGTGATAAATTCATTTATGATATTTTGTGAATCACTTAAATTATGAACAAGATTTTGATAATGTGTTAAAAGAATCACTTAATGCTTTTATCATCTTATCGAGATTAATGATTTCATAATATCTTAAGAATCTCATAAATTATAAATTTTGATGAATTGATTATGAGTTGATAAATTGAACTAGAATGAGTTTTATTTATATCGGATTTTGATAACTTGAGTTTTTCATGACCTCTTACTTTATACTATGATTTTCTCATGTTATTAAAGAGAAATCCAAATGAATCATAAGTTATTTTCTTTGACTTATTGATACTCAACTTGAGAAAATGTGTTTTGAATGTTGAAACATTACATGTGTAATTTGAACATTTCTCTCATGTTTCAATACCACTTTGTATGCTTCATGACTTGATGATTGAAATATTGATGTAGACTATTGATGTATCACTTGTCATGATTAATGCAAATTGCTAGCATTTTGAATCTCGAAAATGATTTTGATTTGATTATGGGTTTCAAATTGTCAAATTATTTTGAATGAGATATTTTCAAGTAAATCATGAATTTTCTCTTAAATTTTTGACTTGAGATATCTTTACGAATCAAAATATTTTCCTCTATGATTGCTTCCTTTTACCATTAACTAAAGAGGAATACAATCCAAGTCTTGATATCTCGATAATTGATACTTGAATGAATTCATGTACTTGATATTTGATACTTGAAATTTCTCATGAAATGTAATCTTGATGAGAATTCCTATGATCTTTTCAAATGAATCATGAGCCTTGACATTATATCTTACATGATATTAAAATAACAAGAATTCTTTGGCTTGTATGCCTTATGTGGCAATTGAAGAATTGATATAAAAGAAATTTGCCTTATGATGAATCAATGAATCATGATTTGATCCTTAATATTGATGTATTTATATATCATGATTCTTGGTTGTATGACATTTATCTTGAATTGAAAATTGATAAATGTGAATTTTGATCTTAAAAAGAAAGTTATGAATCATGAATGATATCTTTGGTTTTGATCCTTGTTGAATTTTCATATTGATATCCTTCATGACATGATAACTAATGTATATTTTGATGCAAATTTATATTGATATGAGAAGTGGATGAAATTGAAATTTTTAGCAATTGAGTCCTCCACTTCTTTCGATAATGATAAAAGGGTGAGTTAAATTGCTAGCTTATGCATCAAAAGAGAAAATTTTACTAGCTTAAACATTGAGAAGCTAAAAGTTGCTATCTCAAGAGAGGCAAAATATTGCTCAACTTCACTTTTTCAATAAATTGCTTGCATCTTTGTTACAAATTATTGTTGAATCTCATGCAAGTTTATTTGAAGTATTAATCCTCCCTTTCTTTTTGACATTGATAAAGGGGGAGAAAGCTTTTGCTAGCTTGCATATTACAAATGAATGCAAAAGTCCTAGCATGCAAAGAAAGTAAAACTTGCAAGCTTGCTCTTCTCAAAAGAGAAGAAAGAAATTAAAATTGCATGCATATCGCAAAGGAAGATAAGAAAATGCACATCTTTGAATACAATTTGCTTACACTTCTCAAAGGAACATAAAAAACTTGCTATCATCACGACTAGTGCTATCTTGCTTATCATGATAAACTTACGATGCTTAAATGTTGTATGATGTGATTAATAGCTAGTATGATTGTAAAATTTGTATATTCTTTTAAACTAGCTATGATGTTACTTCTCCTTTTTGTTGATGACATAGGGGGAGAAGTAGATTGATGACTTCATGCATTGATTGAATATTTTATATATTTGCATGATGGTTTGATTGATTCTCTTAACATTGTGATGAATGTTGCTTGGATTTGGGATAATCCAAGTGTTTCTATCAATGGCATATTGATAGGGGGAGTTTGGTTAAACTCCGGGGAGTTATGGTTAACTCCGTTAGTCATCAATTAGTTGTCATCATCAAAAAGGGAGAGATTGTTGAATCTCAAATTTTGATGATGAAACTAATTGATTGTGATTTATTGTTTAACTGCGTTTTGAGTTACGCAGGTCTACTATCGATCAGGATTAGATAGTTGACGCTGGAGGAATTGACGTTGCACCGGAGGTGATCATGTCTAGATATTGGATGTCGAGTTGAAGGTTCGGTCGACAATCGGTGGAAGGCTTCGTACATCAGGCAGTGGGCCTAGAAGTGCATGTTGTGCCAAGGATATCGGGGTTGCGGAGGTCATCTACCGATTAGGCAATGAACCGCAAGAGAGGACGATGTGCCGAAGGATCGGACGAAGCACCGACCAATGACGTGCCGGGCAACTGAAAGTCAATTCGCATTGTAATAACTGTCTAGATCGAAGTAGAGTATTTGTTATTTGTGTGTCAGATTAACTACGATGAAGATAAAGACGTAAAGTGAAATAAAGTGCTAGAAGTCAAGTGGGATGGATCGTTGGGAGTTCGAGAGTTTGACGGAAGTCCAAAGATTCATGCCGCCGCAATCCGAGAACGAGTAGGAGCTTCAAGGTTTTCAGAAGTTCGCCGGAAGGTTTGTCAGAAGTTCACGGAGCTTGACAAGAACGATTGGAGCTTGCCAATGAAGCTCGTTGGAACTCGCCAAGATCATCGTGAAGTCCAAGAGCTTGTCGAGATATCGCAGAATGGTTTCTGAGGGTTCATCGAAAAACCGTCGGAAGTTCGCCGAAAGCTCACCGAAAGAAGTCTTATCTTGTAGACTTTGAAATAGCTTAAAAAATATCTTTAAAATTCATAGTTAGCACATAATTTGGTTTAGGATTAGGTGTTAATCTTATAAACCAAATTTAAGCCAATTCGGACTTCGTTTGGAACAATTTCGGTTGAGTTTTCGGCGGAAACCACTATGCTGAAAATGACCTAAGTGGTAGTACCGCCTAGCCTGGGGTGGTAGTACCGCAAAGCTACAGTAATAGTGGCGGTAGTATCGCCTGCTACAAGCGGTAGTACCGCTTGTGCACTATCAGTCTGACGACTGACAAGCGGTAGCACAGCCAGCACCGGGAACTCCAATTTGATTTCAAATTTGGAGCCCAAATTTGAAACCATTTTGGATCTATAAATACCCCCCCTTTCTCAACTGAAAGGAAACCCTTTTGAGAGTTAGAAATTGAGGAAAAAGGCTTAGGAAAGTCTAGTTTTCAATAGCTTGTGTTCACCTCCTTCTTTCTCTTTGAAAAATCTGTAAGAGTGTGAACTTCTTGTAAAAGGGTTGTAAGAGGGGTATTTGGTCCTTCCCCTTCAAAAGGATTTGCTAGTAGAAGTTGGGAGCCTCATCGGAGAAGGCTTCGGAAGTGGATGTAGGTCGGATGACCGAACCACTATAAATCGGTTTGCATTTACTTTCTCGCAACTTACTTTGCTGCAAACCATTTTCATTTGCTGCCTTATTTACTCAACTTCATCTTCATCTTCTTACGTATGCTTTAAAGTTAAAACGTAATCATTCCGGGTTCAAATGAAACGTTACATTCATTCATACGAAGTTTTTGAACTTGTGTTAATCGCTGAAAAATCTATCGTTTTTTACCACTACACTAATTCACCCCCTCTCTTAGTGCCGCTCGATCCCTAACATTGCCCATTTTACAAATCAGTGAACAAATTTACCCTAGATTAGTTAAGTTATTTTATGCTAATTTAAGCATCGATAATGATGATAACATGTCAACCTACCTTTTAGGAAACCAAGTTCCAATTACGGACAGCACAATATATGACTTAATTGGAATCTCCAAAAAAAATAGGGGTTATTACTTTAGAGGATAGTGGGACTTAGATGCAATCGGAGTAACCTACTTCGAGACTTTAGAGACCATTTTTGGAAATCCTAACCTAGTTATAGTCCCTAAAAGCTATGAGCATTTGTTACCATTTAGTTCTAAGATCATCCATCACATCATCATTAGTATGCTAGTCCCTAAACAGTATCATCTCGATCAAATTAGTCAAATGGAGTTCGGTATCGTGTACTGGATAATGACCAAAAAAATAATTCTTTTGGATACCTGATCCGGCAACATATAATTGAAATAACATCTAAAGATTTAATATTATCATATGGGGGGTTAATTACTAGATTACTACATGTATATAATATTAGAATACCACCCGATGAAGAAGTGATAAAGGTGGATAGATTCAACACCATAAATAGAAACTTACTTAAGAGACTAAGGTACATATTTAGAAATAAAATATGGACTAGGCAGCCTCGAAGGACCGATCTAGTTCCCCCTCTAGTAGAAGAACCTAAATCACTAGTTTTTAGAGGTAATGAATCTCCTCCTCCTAGTCCCTTTAATGCAGCACCATCAGAACCAGCTTCTGCTCCATCTTCTGAAGATTCGATTATGACAGAGATAAATCAAATCAAATCATAGCAAGCTAAAATCTTGAATGAAGTATAATAGATGAATTGAAAGTTAGGTCACTTGTATAAGCACTTTGGTATTCCACCTGAGGAATAGTTGTAAAAACTATATAATTAACTACATAAGTTGTAATGGAGCTTTTGACTCTCATTTTGTAAAACTCTATATTTTGGCATACTTTAAAATTCCATTTGTGTTTGTCCTAATGTAAGAAGATGTTGTATGTTTCCTTTTTGATATTTTTTCAACTTCGGTTTTCATTGTATCATTTTCATTTTTCGATGACATCTTTACAATATCATATTTTGAATGGAGCTCTCATTTTTATCTTCCTTCGATCGTAATATTTTGATACTCCCCCTTCTTCAATTGATGAGTTTTAAGTAAAATCATGCCCTTTTTAATGATGTGGTAAAATTAGTTTTATACTCCCTCTACCTTTATTAGAGTGATTAAATGGATTTCATGATTCTCAACATTTTTGTATCATTTGAAGATTAACATATGCAACTATATATATATATATATTTATATATATGTATATATATATATATATATATATATATGTATATATATATATATATTAATGTCATGAAGAAGCTCTTAAGTGTTTATTATTTGAATACTCTCTTCGGACTTCATTCTTAACTCTTATGCTAATCTCTAAGTCTTGAGCTTTTATGACTTAATTCTTTATCTTCCATCTCATGAATTCTTATAAGAATGCCAAGTTGAATCTTTCTCTATGAAACTTTTGATATTGATGTGCTCCACTTCATGAATTTGTAATACCAAGTTGAACTATTTTCATGAATTTTGAACTAAAATGATCTCTCTCTCTCTCACGAATTTTTCCTTGAATAAATGACATGAGCTCTTGATGCTATGTTTAATGAATGACTTGGCTTCAATGATCTATCCTTCCACTTTATGATCTTATGCTTGAATTTTTCAATCAAAATTGCATCTTGAACTGTTTATTTTTCATGTATGAATCTTTTATAAGCACTTACAAATTCTAATGCATTTTGGCATCAATGATCTAGCCTATGATTTCATAGACATGAATTTTAATAAGAATTATCAAATCACTTTTTGGGTTTATTCGTCTCTTTTTGCCATCTTTTTTTGTAATCAAGATTTACTTTCTTTTTGTTAATGACAAAGGGGGAGAAGAATGTGGCAAAATAAATTGATGACTTGATAAATGCCTTGCATGTATCATATTGAAAAGAATATGGAATAATGAATTGATGACTTTGTTGAATCTCAGAGTTTGATGATGAAACTAATTGATTGTGGTTTATTGTTTAACTACATTTTGAGTAACGTAGGTCTACTATCGATCAGGATTAGACAGTTGACGCTGGAGGAATTGACGTTGTGTCGGGTGATCACGTCTGTGAAAGGATCTAAAAGGCACTAAAAGGGGGGGGTGAATTAGTGCAGCGGATTAAAACCGTATTCTTGAATCCGATTTGCGAAAACTCACTTTCGTAGGAAGATCTCGATTTGAAGAAAGAGAGCTTGAAAGTAATTACTTGCTTAAGGGAAATAAGTATGAACTAAATAACTTGCAGCAAGGTAAAGAAATACTTCAAGAATGTAAGCACTCACACATTCATGGACACAAGGATGTATAGTGGTTCGGTCAAATGACCTACATCCACTCTTGAAGCCTTTACGATGAGGCTCGCTCTTCCACTAGCAATCTCTTTGAAGGGGAAGGATCAAACACCCCTTTACAAGATGTTCACACTTGTACAAGATCTCTCAAGAAAGGGAAGAAGGTGAACACTAGCAAAAGTAAGACTTTACAACACACTTCAAGAACTCAAGACTTAGACTTTTTGCTCAAAAGGGTTACTCTTTCAGCTGGGAAAGGGAGGGGTATTTATAGATCCAAAGTGGATTCAAAATTGGGCTCCAAATTTGAAATCAATTTGGAGTTCCAAGATCTGTTGGTCAGAGGCGGTGCCACACTTTGTGGAAGCGGTGCCACCGCTGCGTGACAATCTCTTTGATCAGATGAAGGCGGGTTATCGCTTCTGCATAAAAGCGGTGCATACGTCAGAGTTGTGAAGCGGTGCCATCGCTTTACCCAGCGGTTCCACTCGTCAGACAGGATCGGGCGGTGCTACCACCTGACCAGCGGTTCCATCGCTCGCTTCGGTCAGGCAAGCAGCACGCTTCTGCATAGCGGTGCCACGCCGTCAGGAACAGGGCGTATCGCCCGGCCAGCGATTCCACCGCCTGTGCTTGGCATTCAGCTGCCTCATTCGGCCAAGGCCGAATGAGCCCTGTTTGAGCCTTAACTTGGCTTCAGCAGAGACCCGGTTGGCCCCTACTGATTTTAGGCAGTATTTTTCCTCAAATCCTTGCCTTACTCATGTGCAAACTACGAACATAAGACACAACTAACTGTGATTTGATCCGACATGCTTCAAGTCAACTTTCGGCGAGATTCCGGCAAGCTTCCAATGCTTCCCTCGGATTGCTTCGATGGATTCTCAAGACACCGGATTGTATGGCGAGCTTCAACGAGTCTTCGCCAGCTCCGAATCATCCGGTGAGTTCCGCGAACCTTCGACGATCTCTCGAGAGGAACTTCCAAATCTTGGCAAGTCCCTGATTCGATCTTTGATGGTTCCGGCAACACATCCGAAAATCTCTCGGACTTCCGATGAACTCTTGAACCCCCGACGGACTTGACCTCGGTAAATCACTTTATGTTTTCTTCCATCATAGTTATTCCTGCACACTTATCTCGACAAGGTGAATTAGCACAAATATTTCATCAATTGACTTCATCATCAAAATCCGAGATTCAACAGTCTGGATATTAGATGTTGAGCCGGAGGTTCGATCGACAATCGGCTGAAGGCTTCGTACGTCGGGCATCGGGCCAAGATGCATGTTGCGCCAAGGATATCAAGGTTGTGGAGGTCATCCGCCGATTAGGCAATGGACCGCAAAAGAGGACGATGTGCCGAAGGTTCGGACGAAGCGCCGACCAATGATGTGCCGGGCAACTGAATGTCAATT